>CM043117.1:28053224-28228052 GCA_023701765.1 Hylyphantes graminicola
GGATATTTAACGAAAAATTATTGAAGGATATTTAACGTGCACTCCCGCCACACGGGGTATTATTCGTCGGACATTTTTGGCTGCACGTGTCGCTTATAGACCGGCAGTTATTTTAGCGATGCCCGGACGCGAACATGGGACCTTCCGCATGCTAGGCGAATGCCTAATCGACTGGGCTCCCCAGCCCCTAGACACTTTCAAGTCTTTAAATATTTACATTTATCCACCATTATTTTATTTCGCAAAATATAACATTTTGACAAACCAGTATCAAAATCATCAATCATATCAAACCAGTTTCATATCATATTGGACAAACGTTTTTGTCATAATGCATAAAAAACGCAAGAAAAAAAATTAAACACAATTTAAATGGAGACATTTAAGGTTCTCAAAATGTAATTTAAATTCAATTGATTAAAAATAGTTTTATGCACTTCTACTTCAATGACCCTTTTTTTATTTTTTCCCTTTTATTTTTTTTATTGACAATAGCAACCCTACAACAAATTAACATGGCTTTAAATAGGAAAAGTTGTCGGGATTTTCGATTGTCTCTGACAACTTTTTTCCGGGTTACTTGGCGAGAGTGGAATTTTTAATTGCTTTTTTGGCTTTCGATTTGATTATTTGAAAATTTCCAATGATGAATTCGGTTTTTCTCTCAGAAGTTACCATAGCGCAAGACGCACCGAATCAGAGTATTCTCGTAGACATTTAAGGCATGCGTTAATAGCTAAAACACCGTGCGTCACAATTGAGGTGCAGTCACCGTGCGTCAATGTTTCCGTTAACGCACGGTGTATGAATTGCGGTTGTTTCATCCTCCATGCGCGCGCATCACAATACAAATTGTATGGGGATCACGTGACGTGACGTGCGCAACAAGTGACACATCACGTGACATTTTTGTTTTTATTGTCGCCGTCTGGACATAGCCGTAGAAACATTAGCTTAGTTTTGGTTTAGACCTCTCCAAGATGCTTTGCGCGCATTGGCTTCATTTGCTCATTTGTGGTGTTCTACTGCGTAGGTACGCTGTGTTTCTCCGTTGTCTTCTAACTTCCTGGAATTGCGCCATTTTAAGAAGAAAACGAACTCGAACCAAAACTTTATAATTTTTATCGCGATTCGTGCTATTGCGAAAAGAAACACTACAACGTAGTACGTATATTCAGCCTGTATTACCGTTTTTATTAACAAACTTAGAATAGCTGTTTGTATTTTCTGACAACTCGTAATTTAACGATTAGAATTTCTAATGTCGGACGTTGACGATGATGCTGGAGAATGGAGTGATTATGATGGAGATGACGATTGTCTGGACGATGATGTTGCTGAAGAGGCTTTAGATGATGACCAAGAAAGCGAACTTGATTACGATAATGGTGGTGCTGCAGCTTCTATCCCAGGAGCCGGCCGTAGGAACCAGCAAGTTGTATCTCTCAAACAAAATTGTTTGGATTGTGTAGTCATCAATTTTGAAAGATTCCACCAAGCCTTTATGTCATCAGGAGATCCTGCTCTGCTGTGGAACTTGAAATTTTTGCGTAAATATATATTTATTTTTCTATCGATTTGAATTATAATTTTAAATTGAACTTTAGTTTTGATCCTAGTGAGAATTTTAGTTCGTTTAACAAAACTTGGAAGCAAAAGGCTACTTAGTTGTTTGACATCACTTGAAATAACTCTGAATGTATCACCATCATACTTGTAAACTGAAAATCTGCTACTGTGTAAAAAATTTCAAGATTGAGCAGACCCCTTCTCCTGCAAAACTGCAACATTGTTTTTACCCTTCCGCAACTAAGCTCTTGACAACAGCTCTTATTGATATTATGATCCAAAATCTAGCTATTTGTACTAGTTGGTACAGAAAAGTGACAACATCTGTTAGTTTTGTGAATCGCCTTGCTTTTCTTTGCTTTACCGCCTGGGGGTAATTTAGTCTCTCTAGGCCAAATAATAAGCAGCATTGCTTTATGCATATTTTGCAAAGGCTCTACGAAATCTGTCTATATTGAAATGTTTCATTTAAAGATCTATTATATACTACATATATTTTAAACAAGTAGGTTTGTAACAGGAACTCTTGCTCTTCGAACTGCTGATTGCGTCTAAGCCAAACTCACCGTTTTGGTTTGCTTTTGACAAAGCAAACCAAATTCTACACTACACAATGGGCAAATAGTGGCAATCTAGTATTATCTAGCAGTATTGTAGGGCCAATTGAAAGTCTAAATACTCGTTTGGGACACCGGGTAGTTAAAAAAAAGTAATTTCGAACAAAATAATTCTGATGTGCACAATCCATGCAAGTATTTATTACCAGCACCACCTAGCCACAACGCATTTCGCCAGAAGATGCAGTATCACAAAAAAAAAATTTCGCGCACTCTACGATAGCGCCAAATCTCTTGCCGACAGAAGTACCGTCAAATTAAAATTACCAATTAATTTAATTAAAATTACCAATTACTTAAAAAAAAATTATTAGATCTAATTATTAATTAAATGCTTTGTGTGTCTTTCGCAAATACTGCAAACCATCAAAGAATCTCCTTGTTACATAGATTATGACAGTATTCAAAACTGATTTATATCTAAAAAAATAAATTTCTTTAAATATTTTTTAGAAATAAAGTTTTTATAGTATTATTTAGTATATTTTTTAGTATTTAATAAAAATAAAGTTTTTCTTGGGATTGTTGTGAGTGACAATGGTGATTTAAATCCATTAAAATGGCTTTCTTATGCTTTTGAAATGAGTATTAAATTTTGCTGTTTTCTCAAGTAATTGGAGTGCAGTAGACTTATGACTTTCTTGGTGGGGGGCAAGATCGCCAAGCACTGCAACTTTAAGTCTATTGTATTAAGCCCCAGAAATGGCACAAGCACAAGAGACACACAAAGAAAGAGATGACACAAACACATAGACAAATAACAACATTTACTAACGGTCACAAACATCCATGCCTGATCGGAATTCGAACCCGACCCCAGCAGCTCCAAAGGCTAGAATCCTAATGAGTGCGCCACCGGGGTGACAAGTGCAGTAGACACTATCTTCATCTTAAATAGGACTCTTGGCAGGCTGGTTAACCAAAAATCAGGTTAAAACAGATTTGTGAGGTTTATGTGGATTAGACCAAAGTAGAGATCCAATTAAACAGATTTGGTTAAAAGGCCCAATCTACTGTTCTTCAAATTTTTTCTGAGATTTTCCATCTCTTCTAGTTTTGACGTGCTGATTTTTTTTTTATGTATCACACTTGTCACTTGTAAGTAGTAGTTTGGTGGGCTATATTTAGATGGGTGACAGACGAACGGACACAGGCTTTATAAAACCTTCTACCGTTTATGTTTAAACAGGGCAGAAGCTGAAATCAAAATTAAGCTTTTACGGCTGGTATATTTGATAGCCATGTAGCAACCTGGCGCTGCTTCAGTATTGTAAATTATGTAATTGGTGTTTTTTCCTTATAATGTTCTCAATATTTTTTTTAGTGGAGGTAGTTTAGTTTTAACTATTTGGCAATTGGTAAACTGCAACTATATTTCTAGCCAATTAGCAACAGCCCACACTTCTATTCAAAAATTAAATATTTTCATGATGTGTTTAAAATGTCAATCCATTTTCCCCACTAAGAAACTGTTTCCATTTGATTTAAAAAAATAAATTGTGTTAATTTGCTGCATAAAAATGAAAATGTGAGTGTTGAACTTTTTTGTAATCATTTTTATTTTTATTTAGAAAGAGCCTTTACTTCTGATATCATCACGGGACTAAGTCTTCAAACAAAACTTTGTGAGAAACATATAGATTTTCTAATCAATGAATTCCTAAAAGAGCTAGATATTGGAATTTTTATTGATAATAGGTGTTCTTTGAAAGCCATCCAAGAAAGAATTGCTCAAGTTGGACATGTAAGTTTAAATCTATTTATATTATATATTAAAAATTCCAGTTATAACTTGTATGCCAAAGAGAAAGTTTAAATACAAGAATTTTTTGTACAGCTTCAAAAAAGGCAATTTCTTTTAAAGTCCTTGATAGATTTGAAAGTTATTGTGAAATAGTTTATTTTTTACGGTTTTTAGCATGGATTTACTTCTTGATAGCATATACTTCTCTGTCACTCTCTTATTAAAGATTTTGAATTGGAGTAAACCATTTAAAAAAACTTGACTTGTGTAAAGATAAAAGTATTCACTATCAAAGATAACCAGTTAATCAAGGACATGTAACGATTTATCCTTTATCCAAGTACACAGTTTTTAACACATGGAAAAATCTGATTTTGAATACCATTTTTAATTTTGGATAAATAATTTCAGAAATTAATTTTAAATGCATAACTTTTAAATAGTTTTTTTTAACTCTGTTGTTTCAATTAATTCAAGATATGTAAAACCATTATCATATTTTTTAAGCCTTATTCGTATAAAATTTTATTCCTGAGAAATTGACTAAAGTGAACCAAATGTTGGTTCCGAGGGTTCACTGTAGCTTATTTGCATAAAACCTACAGGTCTATCCAATATACAGGTATCCCAATACGATCCAAATCCATGCTGAATGCCTACCAGATTGTTAGTTCAAAATTTGCTATGAATTTGTGGATTTAGGGGCATCTATTGATGTATATATTTTCTTGTTGAATCCAGGGTTAGGTTTTTCCTGTTTAAAACTTATTTCCCATCCCAGCAGGGAAACTGGTAAATACTGCGATAAACTATGAATTACCGCTTTCTTTCTGAGAAAATCTAGAAATTTCCTTTCTTTTTTCGATATACCTGGTCTGGGAAATTCCGTTAAATTAATTCAAAAGTTTTATAAAAGTAAACACCATTTATTATTTTTTTTTTTGTTTTCATCTGAATCTTTGTATTTTGACTGTCATTGTAATTGGGCCAGTGTCAAAGTGGTGGATCCCTTGTTAAGCTCCAACTATTTGTTCTTCCTCATCCCCACTATGCTAACGAATTGTCCTGGGAAAAACATATTTTCCCTGTACAGTAAATAACAGTTTTTACCATGATATTTACCAGGGGCGGTAAAAACTATGCCAACCCTGGTTGAATCATAGTCTTTTTCACCTAAATGTCGTCACCTGACTGTGGTTCTAAGATACGACGCCCGTCGCCAATAGCCCTCGTGTAGCTCTAGTGCGAAGATAATTAAACCTAACCTAACCACCTAAATGTCACAAAATTAAGAACACATGCTAATGAATTTAAAGAGCATATGTATATAGGGTCAAGTGGGGTAAGTGTGATAGGGTTTCTGCATTTTTCATTAAGAAAATTCGTTCTCTGCTTCAAGTAAATTCCAAATCCTAAAATTGGTAGTGAATTATTATAAGAAACATACATATGTAGAAAAAAAAATTATATGTTTGAATTCCAATTTTAAGTGTACAAAATTTGCATTTCAAAATCCATTGCTGTTTTATTACACTTACCCCAAATTGGAAAACCCACATAAAAAGAAGACAGTTGCACTTAAATTCAAAAGCTCAAAACTTTCTTTAAACAAAAAATAAGGTCAATATTTCTTTCTAGTTTAATTATAAGTGGTCTAATGTTATATATTGCAAACTTTCAGATTTTTAGAATGATTTCCAAAGTTACAAGAGCTGTTTATCACACTTACCCCACTTGACCCTACAGTAAACTCCCGATTATCCGCGGAATTGGGTGGCACAGCTTCCGCGGATAAGCGAATTTGCGGATAATTCGCAAAAATGAAGAAAATGCCTCAAACAAAATTTCTTCTGGGTTTTATTAAAGTAAATTACAGTAATCGTACATAGCATGTACAAATTTACTTATTTCAAATGTCTATTACTGTCGTTTCTTCAATGCCATACTGCAAGCACATTTAATTTTTAGAGGATCCGTTTTGTATCTTTTAATGAGTTGTAATTGTCAAGACAATTTTTTTTTAGTTTCTCCCGCATTTGGCTAGTATCAAAATCCTACAAAGCAATTCAATTAAAATAGCTGGCAGTTTATTTTACAAGTGATGTCTTTTGACAAAAGCTTGAAACAAATAAGATTTATTTATTGCGTTTTTTTTAAAAATTTTATATTTGAACTGAAAAATGGGAGGGGGGTGAAAAAGGCCAGCGGATAATCCGCAAAGCGGATAATCAGGAGCTTACTGTGTATATATATACGTTTAACTTCATTAAAATATGAATTAATATCACTGAATTAATTTTAATATTTTTGGGGTTTTAATATTCAAATCCTAAAGATTTTGACACATTTGAATAATTTATACTCTTGTGTACTTTTAGAGCTTTAAAAAGGTTTTGCTTAAGAGTCCATACTGCTACATGGAAGAGAATCTATCAAAGTTTGTTTCTGAAACAGTGTGTCATCTTAAAAATGTAGAAATCATAGACATTCCTCGTCACTGCAATAATGGAACTCTAAAAAATATTTCACTTTTTTGTACCAAACTAAAAGAGTTGCACATTGATTACAGTTCTGATGTTACAGAGGCTGGTCTAGAATTGTTATGTAAAGACCGTGATACAGAATGCTTGATTCAATTATTATCTATAAAGCTTGTAAAACTATCCAATCATGCAACTATTAAGTTTTTGTTACAAAATATGCCATATCTTGAAGTTTTAGAATTTACCTATTTACCAAGTATATTATATTCAATACATGAGGAAGATTTGAAAAATAATACGTTAGAAGCAGCCAAAAAGTATAATTTAACTAAACTTGATTTTTCATACTCTTATGATACCAAATTGGAACTTTTTCTAAAAGTTTCCACTGAAGTGTGTCCAAACATAAAAACACTTAATATACATATTCGTTCTAAAAAAGAACTTCATTTGATTTCTCGTTTTTCAAATTTAGAAGACCTTACGATTGCATCTATGCTTCTTCAAGATTCGGGAGAACCACTCATTGACATGAATGATTTTTTAAAATCAAATGGTTCTCGTTTAAAGCATTTAAAAATCAATCGCTTTTCTCTTTCTGTCTCTAATCTCATTCAGAGTTGTCCAAAGTTAGAAAACTTAACTTTAAGCGCTGTCGAATTTCAGAAGCATACAACTAAAGGGCCATCTTCTAACACAAGATTAAGCAGTCTCCATGAGTTGTGTTTAGAAGACATCACATTCTCTGATCAATATGCAGAGGATTCTGTTACTGATGTATTGCTTAGTAGTCCAAATCTAGAACGACTGTCTTTTAAGGATTGTGTGTTTATGTTTGAAAACTCCGAAATTAACACCAAGTTAGCAAAGTACTGTGAGGATTGTATGCTGCAGTATTTACGATTCAATAATTGCAATGTAGAATTGGCCCTGTTGGAATCTATTATTTTGACCTGTCCGTCTTTAACCTGTTTGGCAATAGATTCCTGTGAAAATATAAGTTACAGTGATGTGTCAGACCTCCAAATGCTAAGAAACACTGCCAGTGGTTTTATAAATATAGTATTTCGGGACCTTGTCAGTGATGACGAAAGTTATGTATACACTGATTACGATGATTTTTCTGATGATTATGATCATTACACTGATGATGATTATGATCTTGATGATTATGATGGTTATGATGCATTTGAAGATCATGTTTTGTGGTTTGCTTAATTTGATACCTACTAACATTTTATGTATAAATTGATGTGTATTACTGTAAATCTGAATAAATATGTTGTAACTAATTTCGTATTTAGTTGAATCTATCCTTCATTGACAACACAAACACATACAATTAAATAAAAAGTCGCTTTTCTGTAATTGCTCTATAAGCTAAGAGAAGAAAGAATATCAACGATTATGTATGAATGAAACATATGTAAGTGAAACATTTTTTTATTTCAAAATTATTTACTTTTAAATAATAAATTTTAAACTTTTTCAGACAAATGTTTTTTTAAAGTTTTATTATAGCATACAAATACTTGGGAATGATCAAATTTAAAATTTTTCTGTTTGTAAAACAACCTTTGAATTTTCTTACGTTTTAATCTATTATAGAGAAATTGTAATTTATGATGTAAATTATTTTTAAATGTTATATTAATTGTAACTAGTGTTTTATATGTATAATAACAAAAAAGTGAGGGTACAGTATTAACAGACTTCACAGACTAAATTAATATAATTAATATTCTGTAGCGGCGAAAGATTATAATGATTGATATATTTATTTTTTCAAAATGTTAGATTTTATGTTTAAAAATCCCTTCAATCATTTATGGTATAACTTTTTAATACTGTTGAACCTTTTTTTTTAACATTAAAGAATGTTTGTTCAAGAAAAAAAATTACTGAAATAATCTATGTATTTTCAGATTCTATGTCTTGTTTTTAAAAAGATTGCTTTTTCAGATTGTGAGATGTATAGGTTGGAAGACACAGTTCATTTGCCTAAGCAATCTTAGTACTTATTTATTGACATTGTAAAAAATGTAGGGTTAGTGAACACATGACCAGCTTTCGACCTTATACGTCTTCATGGAAGTCAAAGGTGCTAACCACTATAACCTCGTGTTCACAATAAATTAATCTATTAAAAATAATCATTAAGGAGTTATAAATGTTAGGTGTTTAAAGTTATTTTACTTGAAAGGTTTTATTAATGTTCATTTTTAAAACATTTTGCTAATGCTTTTTAAGTTTTAAAAAAACTTAACATGTTTAAATTCTTTGTTTTAATCAAATACATAAAATTTTGGCTGTAACAAAACTAAACTTTTAATTTTTTTAAAAAATTAATATTTATGACAAGGATTTATAATTCTTTATGAGTATTTAAATTACTTTTTCATACATTTTCCGTTATGCGGCTTATGAACATTATTTTCAGATGTTTTACTCTGTGTAAAACTCAGTAAGAAGCTGCAGAACAGGTATTTTCTTCAAAATGATTGCATTGACAAAGAGTAATACATTCCAGAGTTGGGTTTTTACCAGAACTAGTTTTAAAACTAGTTTAGTAAAAACTAGTTTTTACCAAGACATGGTAAAAACTTGGTATTTACCGGTAAAAACCAGGTTTTTTACCAGAAAAACCATTTAACTTGTGCTTAAAAACAAATATTTCACCAATCGTATTATATAAATATAATTTACGCTTATTATATGTCGACACGCATGTGTGTTTGATTAGACAGGTGTTGTTCTTCATGTTTATAATTTTTTCCTTCCTATTTTGTATGATTATTTTTGCAAAAAAAAAATAGTAATTCGTATGGATATTTGTTCTTCAAACACATCAATGGCATAATAAAAAGAAAACTAGAATTCATCATCAACAAGAACATAAATTATTGATTTATCTGTTTTTTTTATTTGGTAATAAATATATAATGTTATTTCGGAAAAGGGGAAAAACATGTTTTTACCAAGACGGTAAAAACCATGGTAAATCCCGGTTAAACCCCTATATTATATGGTAAATACCGTGCCAACCCTGATACATTCCACACATAAAGAACTATCCATGTATAATGGCGATGGATGCTCATCCAGAGCAATGCTTTGTTTATGTAAGACCAGGGCCTGCTCTAGGAAATCTAAGACTATAGGCACAACCTATTTTGGGGGCCCCTTTACGGAAAATATTATGCATGATTACATGATTTCCAATAATAATGGTACTATATGACCCATGTATAAAATTTTTGCTACAATTTTTTAGGCTTCCTTACAAACATTGATCAAAACAATAACGTTAGGTCAATTACTCACTTAAAATTGAGCAAAAAACAAAGTGGAGTATCTGAATTTTTTTTAGTTTACTAATATTTTGGGGATTTACAGCATTTAGCATAATAGAAACTGAAATTTAGGGGCCCCTAAAATTTGGGGGCCCTAGACCCGGGCCTAACAGGCCTTATGGAAGAGCAGGCCCTGTGTAAGACAAATGGTAGCAGAGCAACATGGTGTTGCACACCTCTTTCTTTCTGAGAAAAATAAAATAACTTTCTTTCCATAAAAAACGCATGGTTAAATGAAAAGAATCGAGAATCTCAAACCATACGAAACATGTATCATGGTGTCTAAGCAGTTTGCATCACTATTTCCGTTTAAAAATCGCATGAGGTTTTAAAAAACAAGTGTCATTGGATTGAATCGATAATGAGCACTAGCAGCATTTAAACTACAAGAATCTTATATAAACCTGTCTTCTTTGTGAGTAGGAAGTACCTGTGAATAATTAAATATTCCAAAAGTAGGTAAACACTGCAAATCTTAATCGTTATGATTTTACTAAAATAGTAATTCTTGATTCCAAAACCAGATCTTATGCTCGCTGACGATTAAAAGCAGCGGATTTCGTTTTCAGAGGCAAAGAACAAGACAAATTGTATTACAAAAACCTAATATATAGGTAAGTGTGGCATTGGTCGACTACCACATCACAATAAAAAAAATTCTTTACATAAAGAGTTAAAATTCCACAAAAAATTAAGAAAGAGTAAGAGAGAGGTGGAAAGAATGGGACAGGTTATGAAAATTACTTTAAAACAACCAATGAAAGTTTTATGTTCTGTTCCATATTTAGTCAATAGATGAGCCGGAGGTTATACTCCTCCGACCAATTAAAACTGTGTTGTCCTCTTCAGTGTTTTTAAGCAAAGTGCAATTTTATGTTTTTGAGGCCTCCAATAAGTAATAGTTATGATTTTTAAAAAAAATCTGGAATTTAAGGCATCTTTAGATGCTAAATTGTTTGAAAATTATATTCCTCGTGTATTTAACTTCATAAACTTCTGAATCACTGAATGAGATTAGCTTGGTATTGTGTTATGTTCCTTTTTTGTATATGTTATTTCTTCATGTGGGTGAGTTATGAATGGACAGCCATTTTCATGAATCAATAGTTATTTTCTAGGCAGACAACATTTTATAAGAAAGCACTTTAAACTATAATTATGACCTTTGAAAACTTCAACAGAACACATTTTTAGATACTATTTATATTATTATAAGTATGTGTTTCATTTAACATATAAAATTATAAAAATACTTTTTTACAAAAACTCAAATAGTGACCAATCCTATTTTTAAACCCAAATTGTAGATTTAATCAAGGAATAATTAATGGCTGATTAGGGTTAACAAATCATTGTTCCTACATATTTTCACTAGAGAAATAGTAATTTTTTTTATTATTGAATTTGAAAAACAAGAGTAAAGGGAAAACTTGAGAAACAACTTTAAATGTTATAGAAATTTTTTTTTAAAGAAAGAAATCAAAAATTGAAGTGTCCTGTGTGAAAATAAAAACCCATGCGTTTCAAAAAAATTTTAAACTCAAAATGTCCCATTCATGCCACCTCTCCCCTATATGTGGTTGTCTCCTTCAAAAAATTTGGTTATTGTGTTTAATATTCTGTGATTTTTTTTTCAAGCCTTAACCCTGAGGAGAGGATCCTGGTTTCCCCACTTCTCTCTCCTTTGTAAGAAGTTAACAAAGATATTATCATCATTATTTATGTTCAGGGTTGCCACGCACCGGGAAAATATGGAAAACCTGGAATTGTCAGGGAAAATGAAAACGGCTTCTAAAGGTCAGGGTAAAGTCAGGGAAAAACCAAAATCTTCCGATTTTCTGGAAAAGTCAGGGAATTTTTCTTTTCCATGGATTTTCTACATTTTTTCCAACTTATTTATTCGAGTTTTTGCGGACTTTATTCCGATTTTTCGCGCGAAATACGCCAGAAACCGCCAGAGTGTTTTCTTACAATTACCTGTTCTACGAAAACACTCGCTTACCCTCTTATCCCCCCGCCTATTATTTTTTTTGTTCCCAATGTTTTTTACTTCTCTTTCGTTGCGTTTTAAAAGTTATTTATGAAATTGATTAAGAAGATTTATGGGTAGTACTTAAACGCTACTGGGGAGAAGAAAGATTAAATCATGCAAAAAATTACTTGGCGTTAAATAAAATCGAAAGATTACGACATTACGTTTTGCCATAAATAAATCATTAGGCTGACCACCTAGTTGATTGTTAAGAGTTCTCGATTTTTCTGAGGATGTCCAATTCCTAGGCGATTGATCTTTTTTTAAATTTTTTTTATTTAAAATTTCGTCAGTTGAAATTTCGTTAGTATTTCGTCTTTCAAAGTTATTTGTTAATAGCTTTTTAAGGTTCGCGATTCGTTTGCTGGTTTCTCGATTTTCCGTTGTTTTGAAGTTAGCCTTGATTTATTATTTGGGCGGAATTTAAAGTTAAGTGGTATGCTAATTTTTCAGTTCGCTTATTTTCAAGAGACTTAAATTTTCCAATTTTTGAAGATGCCCGATGTACACATTTTCAGTTTCTCGATTTAAATATTTCGTATTTTCGATTTCGTCGTTTTTACTGATATTTGACGATTTTATATGTTATTATATACTTATTTTTTGATTTGCCGATATTGATGGTTTTACGGCTAATTGATTTTCGAGATATGTTCCAATTTGTCTTTTTTTTTTGTAAGGGTCAATTTGTCGACGACGAAGTTTTGATCTGCAGTACAAAATAATAAGTCTAAATAATAAATTTTAATAATAAATATAAACAAATTCAGTTATAATTTGAAGACTAATTTCGATTTGATGACTCTAAGATGTTTCGAATATCAGTTACCGGCTAGTATAATCCAATAATGCTTCCTGATTTACTTATATTGCTGCCTAGTAATTATTTTCGCGCAATCTACTGATTAACAGTGTTTGTGTTTAGTCACTGCTTGATCGGAAGAGATCGCCTCGTTACTTTTGTAGCTCCGGTTCAGGCCAATAGGACCAAGCAGAATATTTTCCTTTCATCAGTGTTCGTAATTATCGTGACTTAGTTATCACAGGAATAGTTTGATTTTTTTTTTAACGTTTGAAACTTGGATGGTAGACAGATCGGAAGAGATCGCCGCGTTACTTTTGTAGCTCCGGTTCAGGCCAATCGGACCAACCAGAATATTTTCCTTTCATCAGTGTTCGTGATTATCGTGTTTGTTATCACAAGAATAGTTTGATTTTTTTTTCTTGGTTTACGTTTGAAACTTGGTTTATAGACATATATTTTCAGGCTTGGTGTGCTTGGTCAGACCCTGCTTATAAACATTGTTTGAAACTTTATTTCGACGTTTTTTCTACTTTGGCCTTTCTGGTTTTTTTTTTTTAATTTTTATTTTAGACAGGTTTAAGTTTAAAAAAAATCGGACTATCGACTGAAATTTAAAATTGTTCGGATTGAGGGTGTCTTGATTAAAGTGGTTCTTTACAGTGCCAAATTTGCTATTTTACTTATTTTTAGTTTTATATTTTATAATTTCGGAATTTATGGATTTTCAACGTGTCGTTAATTGCAATTTGTGATGATGGATCTTCAGAGTTTATGAGGTTTTTTCGTGCTTAAATGGTTCGCGAAATTCCGATTTATGAAGTTCATGATCTGACGACTTTTAGGGTATTCGCAATTTACCGATTTCAGAAGGATCGCAATTCAATGATTTCTGAGAATTTGCAGTTTTCTAAACTTTCTGAAATTCGGGAATTACCGATCTTTGAGATTTTGTGAATAATTAATTTTCAAAAAATTCGATTTACTGATTTTGAAAGGTTCTTGAACCACCGATTTTTGAAGGTTTATCAATCGAAATGTTCAAATCTTGGTTAAAACTTAAGGAAATAGCTCATTAAGCTAACATATGTAAAGTAGTAAATTAAAGTTAGTATTTTTAAAAATTATAATGTAATGAATGAAATCTTTTTTTAATAAATTTTTTAAGGGGAGTCGGATAGATGTTTGGGTAAAAAATGTCAATTTTCTGTTCTTCAATTTTAATATCCATTACTGTAGCTTTAATTTTAGACCTATATTATGTTTTCTGTTTAGTAGTTTTTCTTAATATAAGCATTTTTCAGAAACTCTGTACATCAGTTCTTACCTATACCTTCATTTTCTTTTGCATTTCCTGAAATATAAGGTTTTTTTAACAACTAGAAACATTTTTCTCAGGAACTATAAAAGATATCAACATGTTTTGTTTTATTATTTCTTCCCCATAAATAGTTTTTTGGTTTAAACTGAGGAATTTTAAATATCTCTGTTCCAAAAAATTTATACAACTTTAAATCGGATTTCTTTGTAGTTTGTTAATACATATTTTAAAATCAGTATACAAGTATTTTTTTATACTTTGAAATATCCTCCGTTTAAAACAAAAAGCCATAAGTAAGGAATGAACTATAAAAAAATTCATAATTTGATATCTCAAATAGTTATTGAGAAAAATGTTAAAATTAAGTCAAATTAAAAAAAGATAGTATGCATTAAAAAAAAGTTAGTAAAATTAACATGGACGAGAGAACCATCCGACTTCAATTCAATATTCTAAAAAGTATCTCGTATAAAAGAGAATCCTATGTTATTTGGTGTTTTTCATTAAAATTGAAGATTTTGACTTAAAATAGTAACTGTAATCCTTGTTAGTTGTTGTTTATTTAGTTAGAAATTACCTTAATGTCTTACTAATATATTTTATAAAAAACATTAAAAAGTTGTTAATAAATAATTTATATTTTTCTTAAGTTATGTATGAATTTATTAGAGCAACAAGAAAACAATTTCAACCTTGGCTTAGGTATCTTTTCAAAATTAAATTTTAAATTTCTTAGAAATTAAAAAAAGTTTTCAAGGTATCACTAGTCCATTTAAGAAACGAATAATAGACCTTGTTACTCTGGCACATGTTATACCAGTTTTCTTTAGTTATAAAAGTTTAATATTGTATTTTTATTTCGTGCCGATAAAACCTGGAATTTTCCAAAAATTCTCTGGAAAACCTGGAAAAGTCAGGGAATTTGGTTTTTAAACTTCTGTGGCAACCCTGTATGTTATTTACAAAAAAAAAATAATTATCTTCGTTTCACAATATTGTAAATAAAATTTTATTGAAAAGGATTCCTTTTATTTTTCAAAACAGAAATTCGATTGATCGAAAATTTTAGCAAATCAAACCTATTCTCTTGAGGACCATGCCTCAATTTAGAAGGTTTAAGAAAGGTTTACAAAAAATATGTTTCATGTGTTAATGTTATCTTTTATCTAGAATAAAAGCATGTTTATTACTCACTTTTGGAAAGCACCTAGATTTCCTTTTAACTGCTAAAAAGCCCTAAAAATTCCAAGTTGAACTTTTAACTTTGTGTTGTATTTGGTAAAAAATAGACAGAACCTTCCCTAGTCCTACCGATTTTATGGTGTAGTCAACAAGTTGGTTTTAAAAGTTAATCATAAATCAGGATTTTAGCTAACTTTGAATGATGATACCGGTATATATCTCTGAAGAAAAAAAACTAAATTTGTGCAGGAAGATTCAAGTGGGAACCTTTGTAAGGGCTCATTGGAAATTACTTGTGCTTATGAATCTTTCAGTGTGTTTAATCTTATTAAAATAATGAATTTTCAATAACTTAATTATAAGATTACTTAAAGGCCATTGAATAAGAAGAGTACATTTACATCGCTTTTCAAGACTTATTGAATAATTAATTTGTAAATAGTTAGGATCACATTTTAATATATGAACTTTTATGTATTTCAGAGCCTAAGAAAGTTGATAAAAATAAAATACCACTACGGAGAACCGGAGAACTTAAGAGAGTTTATTTCTGAAATAGTGTGTCATCTACCAAGTATCGAAGTGATAAACATTCGTGGTAACTGCAATGATGAAACTCTAAAGAATATTTCTATATTTTGTACCAAACTAAAAGAGTCCCACATAGCCATTCATTATCCAGTAGACATCTATAAGACGTTATTTGGAAAATCCATGATATCCATTAGAATTTGAGTTTACCATCCATAGACGTCTTATAGACATCCGTAGTTTCCGCCGAGTGATATCCATTAGGAAACTATTTGACAGCGATATTCTAGACATTACGGACGTGTTTTAGACTTTCTGGATAAATTCGTGCTATGCTGAACGTCCATTAGAGGTCAACAAACTCCATGAGCAGTCTTATGTACTTTGAGGATATCTATTAGACCAACCCTAACAACAAAACATTTCTCGACGAGGTCTACAATATCTAATAAATATACCAATTCTAGACATGTTGGATACATTTTGAATTTATATATGTGATAGAATGTACTTAGAACAAATAGTTAAAAAATGCAAAGATAGGTGGCGCCACTAATGATTTACCAAAATGGGTTTAAAAATTATTTTAAATTGTTTAAAAATTATTTTGAACTAGGTTTATATGTTGGATCCTCCTACTGAGCGTATGACTTATTTTACAAAGTTCTTCTCTTTCAATGCTAGGAAATCTCCAAGCGGGATTCGAACCATGGACCTTCTTGTCTATAGATCAGTGCGCTATCCATTAAGCTACGGTGATTTGGTTTTTGAAAGTACACTTAGGTTCTTAACGAGAAGTCAAATACTTAGCAACTAGGAAGTTTTTTTTTTTAATACTATGAAGTCCCATGAAATTACTTAGAGCATTTTTTAACCAATTTATTTTAATTTGATAGATTTTTTAAAACTTTAAACTCATGCATATAATTTTTCAGAAAATAAAAGTTTCATTAAAAGGAACCATATTGACATTTGTTACAAGTTCAAGGGTGCTTCTTTGCATTTTTCTTATTTTATCGTATTTTTTTTTAATTTTAATCTTCACACATTTCAACATTTAAACTCCTAATTAGTATTTAAAATTATATATTATATCCTATAAAATTCAAAGCTTCTTAAAATCGCAAATAGTGATGAAGAGTTATTTTAAAATTTACTTTTACGTAGTTGGTTCCTCTTGTATTGTTTTTTTTTTTAATTTCCTAATTTGTTTTTGGATTATTTAATATAGGGGAGAGTGTTGTACCTTGGGACGCTTGTACCTTGGGACACTGACAATTTCTAAGAATCTATTGGCAATATTCATACATTATTTCTAATAGTAGCCATAACCAACAGACATCATCAAAATAAAATTTAACACTATCATCATTGAATTGATGAATTGGTGACAAAAAATAATATTTCATTACCCCAAAGTAACTATTTTTCTTATTCTAATATAATTTTTTACCTTTGTACTTTTACAAAAAGTCAACTGCATTTTATTTTCTTCATAAAAGAGAAGATTTTAAAATATTTTGGTTGTGAGAAAATAATGATAATGCATTTAGATTGGCCACTATCTTGCTTTTATTTAAACCATGTAGTGTGTTGTACCTTGGGACAGTAAAGCATATTGAATCATCATATAATGTTAAATAATTTGGACTTGCAATTTTGCTGTATAATTTAAAATATTCTTGAATTATGAAGTTTTATTTGTGTATTACCTTGAAAAAACAATAAAGTTTGTTTCCTGACACAAATTATTTCAAGTGTATGACTATTGACTTAATTATAAAGTATGTCCCAAGGTACGACATGATGTTGTACCTTGGGACAGTTTATCCTCTCTACTTTAAATGAGTGGCAATTTTTTAATTTCAAGCTGCCAGAATTTAAAAAAATATATTATAGAGGAATATATTGGTATGTTGAAATGCTGCTTTTAAATTTTTATTTTGACTATAATTATCGAAGAAAAAAAATTAAAATGTAAAAATTGTCCCAAGGTACAACACTCTCCCCTACATACTTTTAGAATCTCCCTTTTTATAATATTAGATACCTAAGAAAAAATTGAATTAAAAATGTAAAAAACCATTATTGATTTGTACATTTTTTTCAAAGATAATCGATTTTTTTCCTTTTGCCCATTTTTTATGATTTCAGTATTTTTAGAATTTTTCAGTTTATAAAATTAAATTACCAAAGAAAAAGTAAAGTTTAAAATGTAAAAAAAAAACCATTAATTTATTCATCATTCTTTTCAGTAAGAGAATTCCATTTTTTTCCCTTTTACCCACATTTTATAATTTTAAAAAACAGTATCTTCTTTAGAAAAAAAAAACACAGAGCTATAACATAAAAATTAATTTACAAATCCAAATTTTCCATTTACCATAATCGGTTTTAATTATTTATTTTTTATAATTTTTAAATCTGTTTAATTTTATAAAGTTTTCAGTTTAAGCCAGATTGGCGACTTAATTGCTGGGTGCTAATGCTCACATTAGCCAAGAAAATTTAAAACAATTAAAATAGACAACCACTAACTACTTAATAATGTCTTAACAACAAACAAATATTTTTAACGATGTTCTTAGTTGGATTATTATGCGCAAGATGGCGTTGAAGTTTTTGACAATTTGGCGATCGTTAAAAAGAGATATATTTCAAAATCTGGTAATCACACCTTTTCATAGAACTCAAGCTTCTCGCACTCCCCATTGACATTTGACATCTTGCAACTCCGCCCTAATTGTCATTGTCCTTGCCGGTGCTTTCTTCCAAGAAAACCCTCCTGCCCTTTACCTTCAAGGGATAATTAGGATTCACTGGGAATACTGGGATACAAAGGCGGATATTTGGCCCCCCACACCATGTATCAGCAGGTTTTTTTTATCAGCAGTTCTAGCAATTTTCTAAGGACCTGTTTGAATACTGTTTCCAGTTTCCTCTTTTAAAGAGAGTTCTCGCTAAAATTTGTAAAAACCACAGATCTCTTTATGGAGGCTGATGCCTCAAATAAAATTTTTGCTTGAAAAGAGGATATGACAAATATTCTATAACTTTCTGTAGCTATTGATGTTAATCACATTTCTAAAGAGCTATTTTTCTCTTGCTAAACGTGCATTTGGACCAGGAGACGTCTCGTTTTTGGTGAAACATTCCTGCTTTTTTGTCTCACTAAACCGTGGACCGGAGTCCCTGAAAAAAAAAATGTCCGTTTTTCTGTTATGTGTTATAGTCCCGCATACTCTTTTAAAAAAGTTCTAATTATCTTAAAATTATAATAGTAGTAATTTAATTTTTTTTATTAATCAAGAAAATGCTAACAAAAAACTAGTAATGTATCAGATATTAGCTTATTGTCTTATGCTGTTTGTTTGGAATTGAAAGAAGGATTAGCATTATATAACAAGAAGTTCTTAAAGAACTAAAATAGCCTACTTTCCTGTTACTTAAATACTTACCTAGTTTTTTCAAGATAAGAATTTTAGTTCGTTACAGTAAGTGACATCAACAACCGTTTCTACATTAAATTTATATACATTAGAATAAATTTCACTAAACACAGCATCCAGCTATAATTTCAACTTCTAAAGCAATTATTTTCATTAATTTTCTATCGCCAATAAAATAAATATTACTTATCGTCCGCATGATTATTTGCAGTTATAAATATTTAATTATTCGCAAGACAAAAACCATAAAACTACTTCAAAATTCACTTAAAATAGGAAATGTAAATTAACAAGTAGGTTTGTAACAGAATCTGTCACTTAACCCGCTTCCACAGGTAAAAAGGCGCCAAACACAGCATTAATTCTATTTTTAACATTTACCCGCTATAAATTCGGCTAGTTTCATTTTTTTTATTTCGAAAATTAAATAATTATTACTCAAATCGTTTTCAAAAATTTATATTTTAAAGATTAAATATGTAATAGTTCTCGCTTTTAAATAGAATGAAAACGTTGCATACCACCATACGAAGACACTCGAAGTTAAATATATTTGACGTCATTTCAAATTGATAGATGTCGCAAAAATAAAATTATTTTAATTCATTGTCTAAAAGAATTAAACTTTCTCGCGCGATTGTTGCGATGGCAAAGGTGAATAATAGGTAGAAAGAAATTCATCACATGAAACAAGCCAATCTAAAGAAACAAGTCCTGACTGACTCGCGTATCAATACCCCCAGCCAAAACTATTAGAGGTACATATTTCAAATTTTAGGAGCTTATTACTTTGTACTGCAGGCACCTTTTAAAAAAGCATTTTTAGAAATTCGAACCGAAACGGGTCTAGGAGGACAAAACGGTAGACTATTTCTCCTTAGGGATAGAATTGGGAATTTTTGTGAAAACTCATTAGTCCAATTTATTGTACTTGATTCTAATAATATTTCCTAATTTATTTTAGGCTAGAAATCGTTGTTTATTTTAGCTGTTTGCAAATTAAAATTGCAAATATCGAGGCATATTTATGTACAAATATAGTTACTTCATAACAATAAAAACCAAATCGGAACAATCGGATATCCAAGTTTAAGAAAATTATAATGCTGACATCAAGGGTTGGTGTGGGTTGCTCATTATATCCTGATGGAAGTGATTCAGGTTAGGAGATCGATTGGCCTGAAGTAAAAGTTAAATAGTAATATACAAGACACCGTTATTAAGAGTAACCCACCCTACTCCGGATGTATAAAGGTTAGTTTTACTATAAGTTTTTCTTCTTTAAGCTGCAAATTAATTAAGCGAATAATAAAGAATATCAATTTAATTTGGGAAAGAATGTAAATGACGATGGGCATTAATGGCGATTAAATGTTTAAATTAAAAAGCAAAATGTTTGCAAAGCTATGCTATGTTTGGCGATTTTGTTTCGCCGGTTTATTCATCATGTATGGAAGTGGAAAATCCTCTAGGTTGACAACCACTGTTAAAATTCTACTTGTTTAGTTTTAAATTCTCTTTTGCACGTTAAATAAGAGAAGGTATTGCCCATCTCTAAATCTAGATATGGGCAATTGCGGATGCTTACTATACCCTCTTCCTTTGCATAACATAAACGATTTTATTTTCCAATAAAGCTAAGCTTTCTAAGCAAAAATGGGATAAAAGTTGCAGATCTACCTGCCTTTCATATTTCTGACCCTTTTGGTGTCTATTGTATGGTGAACTTATCATAGAACTTAAGAACAAAAACTAGTGCTACGAGAGCACCGAAAGACTTACTTATGTCAGACCTTAGTCAAACTCATTTTCTACCTGCTTAAACTTAAAGCACGTTTATCTTAAAACTACTTTTTTTAATTGGCGGGCAAGAAAATTAAAAAAGTTACCAACAGATTCGCATGAAATTTGGTTTGCGTATTCTCTTAATATTAGTTTCTAGTTGAACCTCAAAAATACCAAAATTTGTTTTAAAAAAAACTGTTTTTTTACCCAAAAACCACTGAAAAAAAAACGGTAAAAGTCAAACTTCTTTCATTCAAAATCGGGCAATAAATTTTGGATTTCCGATCACTGTTCTAGATAAAAGTTTAAAATCCCACCGAGTGATGCCTTTTGCCGTGAGGGTCTCAGGAGATTAGTTATACTGCGGCGGCCATTTTGAAAAATAAAAACAAAACCAATCTGATTCTTGTATTTTAATATATATAATGAATAAAAATAATGATTTTCGAGACGATTCATTGATTCCTTCCTTTTTAAATAAGTCTCGGAAACACGTTACCATTTCAGGCGGTTACATCTGCCCCTTCTAAACGAAACTGCATTGAAAAAGTTTTAAATGCGTAAATTACAAAGGAACAATAAACATAAATAGGTTTCAAATTCAAGTTTTCTAGGGAAAAAATTTACATTTGTTGTTTTAGTAAAAAAAAACGATTGCACCACAAATGCAACCGAGAATAAGATCCTTAATTCATAACTACACATTTGGGAAAAAATAATCAAATTTGAACTGAATTCATCATTCGAAAAGTGATAACAAAGTAATAAAAACATTGTTTGAACATTAAACAAGTTTCGCATCATGGCATCATTGAAATAAGCTTAGAAATTTTTGCAAATCATTAGTCATAACTCCCTTCTGACTGTTTCATTTATCTCTCATTGCAATAACTTCTTATTTAGGCGATTTAACTACAACTGAGTTTGTGTTATAATACATAATTTTTCATTAGCAAAATAAATCAAGGGAAAGGTTTTTTTTATCAAAATTGTTAGGTTCTTATTTTTTAATTATTTTTATTTATAGTGTTTTGTTTTTGAAAAGGGCGACGAGCCGCACGCAAAATTGAAGAAGAACCGCTGCTTGCCCATGGAGAGTTCATAGTAATAATAATAACTAAAAATATATAACTGTTATATAAAAATATATCAGTTATAAAATAAGCTGATAGAGTTCAATAATGTAAAAATGTCAAACATTGCTAGATTTCCAAGAGTATTATTTCTTTTTTGACATTATATGGAAAGTTTATGCAATAAAATCTTTAATTTTTTTTCTTACTATCCTCACGATAGAAGAACGTTTGTCATTTGGCTGGATTCGCTCCCGAATAAATACTTATTGAAAGAAGATTAAAACACTCACAGCAAGCACATCAGACTACTCACTACAAGACTCCCTTCCATCTCTTACGGGGAGAACTTCGTGTGACTGCTTGCCCGAGGGTCAGACCAGATGACCCGGTCTAGACGCATCGCAGGGGGTCAAGCATGCAGTGATTAGATTTGTCAAGACATTATCTGGTCATCTGGATTTGCTTATGACGGAGATTTCGCGATAAATTATCTAAATTACGCGATAAATTATCTAATTAAATTTCGCGATAAATGTAAACTTCCTTCAATTTTTTTTATTTTAAAAAAATCAATGGGCCCATTCAAATTTTTAAAGCCATTTAAGGTATCATTATTGCTCTATTTATGTAACAATATTTTATTAAAAAACAATTACTATTTTCCTAACCTGTTCATATGCGCTAAAAAAATCAACGCGTAGGGAAATCAAATTATTGTTTTCTTTTTTATGCAGAAATTCATTATAAAGTTTAATTTATTCATATGATGTTTGAGGCCTGGCTTTTATAACGAAATTCTTTTTTTACATGGCTTTTCAATTCGTAAATCAATCACTCTCGCACTCGCAAGAAATTTGTTCAACTCGTTAAACAAAACTTACTTTTTGAACTAGTAGTATAATATTCATGCATTTAGTGCGAAAAGTAAAGTTTTTTTGTACCGATTAATAAAATTATTTAGCTTATTTTTATAAGTTATAAAAATTCACATTCAATATTTATAATCAAATGAAATGAAGTATGTTTTCCGATTGGCATAAGAAATGAACTCCAAATAAAGAGTATTGTTCAAACTAAGACATTCCTACCAATCAGAAAGCCGCCTAATACATTTTAACTTTCCAATAGAATTTTCCTCTAATCAATTACTATTATTTATTTATCGCATTAATGTGTAAAAGTTACTTATTAACACGATTTCTTTAAATGCTTGCAAAGCTTGTTAAAAGCATTACTTTTGCCTTTATTATTATTTGAAATTTTTTTGCTTGATATTATAATAATAACTATTTTTAATTGACAATTTTCTGATATTGAGTGGCAACATATATGCTTCATGAAGATAAATTTATTCTCGATCCTCGATTACACTGTTAAAAATAATAGTTCAAGGTTGAACCAAAATATGGTTCAAATTTGCTGCAACCATGATTTGGTAGAATGTTGAACCATAAAATGGTATTTTCAAATTGCGTAACTATGGTGAGAGGTTGAACCATAAAAAGGTTCTTCCAATAGTGAAAGGTGAAAAAAAAAACGGTATTTCGTAAGTTAACGCCTTCGGGACTTTGGACCCCACAGACTTAACGAGAACGTCTGTCCAGTGTACTCGGGCCCATCTGTGGTGCATTGATGATTATTTCTACTATTTCTAGTAAAGAGATTCTTTTTAAAGGATGACAGGCAGTAGGTGGGATTCGAACCCCCACTCTCCTGAGATGGTTGAATCTCTAGGCTGATGAAATTACCACTCGGCCACGGACACTTGGCCAGTTCGCAAGCAGAAACAGTACTACTCATGGCGCCTCCATTTGTGTAAGTGGTTAAATTGTCGGTTGTAGTTAGTAGAAGTTGAACCGAACTTTCGTAAGTAGTCGAACCAATTTTTCGTGAAAGCAGGTCTAATTAAAGAATGTGATATTTGGTTGAACCATTTTATGGTGTATCTGCCAGAAGTTCTTATGTTTTCACCAATATTTGGTTCAACGTTGAACTGAAATTTTTAACAGTGTAGTGAATCAAAGATCAAAGGGCAGCATGGACTTTCCACTCGTATCAGATGCACACAGAGACGATTCCTGAAAAGCGTGGTTTTTGCGTAAAATGGTTTGCGCAGCTCTCTCCCCGTCACTGAACCGTGACGATGATTAAAAGAATGTACCAAGATAATTCCGTTCTACTGTTGTATGACAATACGAGACGTTCGAAGATTTTCGTGGCAACTTTCCGCGTGGCAACTGACCGTATCCCTGACAAGACGGTTTTGAATTTTATATTTAATGCAAAAACTATATTGTTTAGTTTTAACTCTGGCATACAGTTTTAAAAAATTAAATGTCAGAACACTTTTTTTTATCTTCCTAACTCATTTTGGTTTTCATCCGAAAATTCAGAAAGTGAGTAGAATTATGGTTAAATTACTTTTCAGAGGAACTCAATAGAAATCTTGGTTATTGTTAACGATTACTCACCACCATGTGCATCTGCCACGTACAGTCACCACACAATGAGAGTTACGTTGAGTGCCAATCGAAGAATCGACCAAGAAAGTTATGATTTGTTTAAAAAATCTACAAAATAAACATCTACAAATCTACAACATCTACAAAAAAAAATCTACAAATCTAAAAAATATTTTTATATACATTTAAAATAAACCTTTATTTCATTTTTTATGCTTCACCAGATTTACCTAAGGATATTAATTTTTTTAATTTAACAAATAAAAATATATTTATAAATATTGATCAAAAAATGGGCTTTTATAAAATAATTGCTATTGCACTTAAATTATATTTGGTCGGAAATTATGTTTTTTTTTTTTTTTTTTTTTTTTGTCGATTAACCTATTTCTTCCGAGGAAAACGTCATTACTAGTTTAATACTATATGTATAGTGTTTCGTCACGACAAATTACAGTTTAATATTCCGGAATATAAGCAAAAAAAACCATACTAAGTTGCTTCATGGCTCTTATATGACAAATTAAAAAAAATACAAATTAGATTAAGATATATTATAACGATCCTATTTTCATTCGACCCGAAATTGATATTTGGCAGTTGTTTCCCTTTTGGATACAATTTAGATATATAAATGGGTCGATCAGTTTCTGCTGAATATTTTTAATGAACCATGAAAATATAAATAGCTTGCTATACGTATCAAGTTAAGTTTTGTTGAAATCAATGCCCGACATGGAACTTTTGGTGTCCATTACACAAACAAGTCCCCCCCCCCCCTCCCCCTAACATACATCGATATATCTATGAACGTGATTTTTTTTTTCATTTTAAATTTGTACAAATAAATAACCTTTAACTGTTTATTATCTATAGCACCTTGCCTTTGAAAAAATCAGCTGCACTTAATTGGATTTTTTGTGGCAATAAATTTTTTCACATTTTCCCCACAATATTATTCCTTTATCAAGCAAATTTGTAGGGCACCTGTAATGACGGTTCTGACCACGTGTCCGTTTGTCTTGCCGGAAATCAGGCTCAAGTTGAAGCGGAATATTTATCTGATTTGTTCGATTTCAATACTTGGAAACGTAACGTAAATAATCAAATTAAGATAGGTCGCTGAATTATACCTGGCGCGTATCTACAGGGGAAATGGGGATTTAGAAGTCAACTGATCCCACTGTTGTATACCTTTGACCAGGGCCGGATCAGCAATCAGGCGAAGTAAGCAGTGGCCTACATGCATTCCATTCTTAGGGCGCCGCAGCTTTCAAGTGCCCCTACCCTATCAAATTTAAAGGTGTTTTTCTTCACCACAAAGTTCAACTATTATTTTTTTTTATTTAAGATACATTTTTTTTTTTTTGAATTTTTTTATTCAATCGGGAAGTATAAAGGATGGATACATTTTAAATCGGGACAGAGATTTAATGAAATTCGTGAAACAGCTTTTAAAAGTACGTTTTATTCGTAATATATCAATAAACTTCCACAGTTTTTCTCACCTTGTCTAGCAGCATATTTATAAGTTGTAAACAAAGAAAAGAACCTAACTTTTATTAGATTAATTCCTTGAGGAAAAAGTAATAACAGATTCATAAAATGCAACTGTGTTTGAACATTGTCCCTTATCCCATCAGACACAACGGTTTGATTCGCTATTTTTAAAATTTAATAATTTCCAATAGTATTTAAATTAAAAAGTATCTGTGCATTTTTAATTGATACGTTTCTTATAAAAGGGTGATATTCCATTTAATTTAAATTATTTTTACAGGCTTGGCACCGAGTGTTAATTATTTTGTTGCAGATAGGTTTTCGCTGTAATTAAAAAAATTATTTTAATAAAAAGTTTACGTATTTTACAAAATACTGCCGTGGCCAGGTAAACTGCAGTAACTTCTATAATGACTTGGACCATTGTTGCAAGCACTTAACTTCCCTTTCCCTTAAGAAAAAAATACTGTAAGTTATTTTTTTTCTGAGCAACAATAGTACAACTCATTGTTGAGATTACTGCAGTTTACCTGCCTACAGCAGAATAATATTACCAACGCCAATTTAACTTTTTCTTCTAATTTTTCTTAATTAATCTAATCTAAACATTTTACCTCCACAAACTGTTAATTTTAGTTAAAGGTTGACTATACATTCGAATAATGCGTTATTTATTAATTTGTGTTAGGATTTCGTATGAATACAGAAAATACTAAAAAAAAACTTTGCCGTATAGCATTAAAATAAAATCAGAATAACGGACTGAGAAATAAACCTAAAAACTGTAATCAATTGTTAAAAAAAAACTCAATTACTTAATGTAAATAGAACTTTGCTCTATAATTAATAGGAAACAAATGCGCATTAAACGATTGTTACACAAAATTATTTCATCACTAGTATTTCTAAAAAATGTAATCCATGCCTTATAAATAATATGTACTAGAAAAATTTAGCATTTGAAAATTCGTATTATGTTTTATATGAAGCATCAAATGATGGGGTGAGACTTAAGAAATTCGTTTTCGGGGGACGCGTCAAAATCTACTGCCTACAGGTCCCTTCAATCGTCATGAATGAATGTCGGCTTCTTTGTGTTCAATTTTAAAAAATCCCATTGCTATAATTAAAGGTTACCTCCCTTCTGCAACACATGGCATATTTGTTTAAGTCGGCTCCTTTATTTAAACCATGGGGTGGTTCACGTTGACCCCCCCCCCCCCTTTCATTCACCACGGACCCTTTGAAACGACTTTCGAATTACCCTGGGTCAACCCCTAACCATTTCACCAACTATCGCCTCGCCGTTTGCCCGGCAGGCAGTGATTAGTGATTCTCATCAATCAACCCCTAATCTTAGCAGGAGCAGGGGCATGGTTACAAGGTTGCCATAACAGTTGGTACTTTTTTTTTCAGGTTTTGGCGCTTTGGCGCTTTTAAGTAGTGTACTTGTTTTTCTTTATCCTAAACGGCTGTCAGTGCTGCCATCTATATTAAAGTAAAAGTATTTTTTTCCAACTATTAGTAATTAAAATATTAGTTATCAATCTTCGGCATATCATATAATGCCCTTCTGTATTTTTGGACAAACTTTATTGTTTCTTGTCCTAATCTTTTGAAACAGGCATATAACAAAATTTTATGCAGATACCTGGCAGATGTAGGATTTAATAATATAAATATTACTTTTAATAATAATAATAATAATAATAATAATAATAATAATAATAATAATAATAATCTTTATTAATATCAATCAAGAAACTACAAATAAAAATACAAAAGCAAAATCATATTTGCTGCTTAGGGGAACATTCCCGTTCAAGCAGCCTAGAACACTAGCTAAAAAGTTTTAACAATGTACAAATAATAATGAACTTTTAAAAAAAAATCATTCGTCAGATTTTCCTAATTTGGTATTCATAGCCGAATATCCATAAGAAGTTGAAACCAGGGCCAACATGGATCTTAATGACGTTTATTGGTTGCAGTAGAAGACTAATAGATATACATATGTACTTCAGATATATGACGTGGACGTCTATTAGTAATCAATTTTAGATTTTTTATAGACCTCATAGATTAAGTTTATTTAAAATGGACTACTAATGAATACAAGTTGAAATCTCCATGTTATGTTATATTTATAGACATCATACGACATTTCTAGACGTTATAGACGTGTACGGATAAATGTGGGATATGCGCATGTAAAGAAAATAAAAGAAAATTCATTGCGAAAATCAAGAAAATCTATCTTTTTACGAAGAATCCAACCAAAAACCAATGTCTTCGAAATCGTTGATTTAGACATCTAATAGAAATATAATTTTGGTAAGTCGAAAAATATAGCAACGTGCACGTCTAGTAGATATCCAGAATAGCGATGTCTAATAAATAGGAGTTGATGCTCATCTATTAGAAGTCCCAAATCTCTAAGTCTAAATTAGTCAACACATAGATAGCTAATAGATATCCAAAGAATAGATTTTGTGGATAGATATGCAATAGATGTCCAAGGGACATCTAGAACGGCTGATGGATCACGTAGCTTAGCAATAGATATCTTGTAGACAATTGTGGCTGTATGGGGTTATACATTGATTACAGCTGTGATGTAACAGAGGATGGTCTAGAATTGTTATGTAAAGACCGTGATACAGAATGCTTGATTCAAGTATTATCTATAAAGGGTGTAAAAGTATCGAATCATGCAACCATTAAATTTTTGTTAAAAAATATGCCATATCTTGAAGTTTTAGAGTTTACCTATTTATCAGGTATATTATATTCAATGCATGAAGAAGATTTGAGGAATAATACGCTAGAAACAGCTAAAAAGTATAATTTGACTAAACTTGATTTTTCACATTCTCATGATATTAAATCGGAACTTTTTCTAAAAGTTTCTACTGAAGTGTGTCCAAACATAAAAACACTTAATATACATATTCATTCTCAAAAAGAACTTCATTTGATTTCTCGTTTTTCAAATTTCGAAGACCTTACGATTGCCTCTATGCTTCAAGATCCAAAAGAACCACATATTGACATAAATGATTTTTTGAAATCAAATGGTTCTCATTTAAAGCATTTAAAAATCAATTGCTTTTCTCTTTCTGTTTCTACTCTCATTCAGAGTTGTCCGAAATTAGAAACTTTATCATTAAATGATGTGGAATTTCAGAAGCATAAAACTAAAGGACCAAAATGCCTCAAAGGCCGAAGTGCCTTAGCCCCCAAAATACCCTTACAAAAACGACAAAAAGTGCCATCTTCTAACACAAAATTAAACAGTCTCCGTAAGTTGTGGTTAGAAGACATAGCAGTCTCTGAACAAAACGCAGAAGATTCTGTTACAAATATATTGCTTAGTAGCCCAAATCTAAAAAAACTGTCCTTTAAAAAATGTATGTTTGCAAATTCCAAATTTAATCCTAAGTTATCAAAGTATTGTGAGCTACGGTCTTTACGATTTTATGAGTGTAATATAGATATTGATTCGGTAGATATTTCAAACTATCCATTTTTAACTTATTTATGTATAGATACAGGCAACGAATTTTATTCATATTGTAATTTATCGGACTCTGATGATGATGTTTGGTACTCTGAGGATGAATGTGGGATCTTTGATTATGAAGGTTGATGATAATGATTGACTGCTTTTGAAGAACCTGTTTTGAGGTTTGCCTAATTTGTTAACCAGTACCTACTAACATTTATGTTTTAAGTGATATGTATTACTATAAATCTGAATAAATATGTTTCAATGAACTTCTTATTTAGTTAAATTCATCCTGCATTAACAACACAAATATTCTGAATTCAATAAAAAGGTGTTTACCAGTGTGTATCTAAAGCCTCGGTTTTCTTGGAGTCCGTCAACAGATTTAAGCGGTCAGACAAGTGCGGTGAGTGCAGTCATACAAACTACTGACATTGATTACGCTAGAGTGGTTTCCTCGTGAGCGTTGCCCGACAACTCAACACGACCGCCAGATTGAGTTGCTGTTGAGGAAATCCTGATGACAACGTATTTTTGCTGTTGTCTGTTGCGTGGTGTGCTTGCCGAAAATTAAAAATTTGAGGAAATGACGGAAGGCGAGAGTTGGTTTACGCTTGCGGAGGAAGAAATGCTAATTGATTTTGTGAGAAACCATGAAGAACCTAAATTTTCCATTTTTGACATGCAAAGATGAAAACCAAAACAACAACAGAGTTAGTTGAGTGAGTTCGCTAGGTTTCCAGTTTAGTGTCAACGTAACGTTCTGATGAAGCGGTGGCCGGTAGGGTGAAGTCATCCACTAAAGCGGTCGCATTTTTCTGGCGACAGACTCCGAGGAAACCAAGGCTTAAAGTAAGACATGGGGGGGAAGGGGAGAATTCATCCCACCTCACTAGTCTGTTTCCCATTACTCTCATATGTATGCCTATTATGTACTATGCAGTTTGAGGGTGTTTATTAATCCTGTGATGCGATTTTAAGGATTTTTTGACCCCTTCCCCCCTGGTGAGATTTTGTGATATTTGATTGGAAACTACCTCCCTAAACGTATCACATATTTTATGACGCCCCCTTCCGGGACGAAATGCATGTCACTTTAGCCCAAAAGAAGAATAGCCTTTGGAGCTGCTGGGGCCGGGTTCGAATCCGGCCAGGCATGGATGTTTGTGACCATCAATAAATGCTGCTATTTGTCTATGTGTTATTCCTTTCTTTGTGATTGTTAATAATATTCTTTGTCTGTCCCACTTGACGAAAGCTTATAAGTGGTTCTCTGAACAAGCACACAAGCTGGAATATATATGTACCATACCAAAAGAAGCTAAGCTATTTTTTGTAAAAAAAAAACTTAAGTTACTTCCTGTGATTATTTATGCCCTAGAATTAACATTTTAGATACCAAAGGCCACATGTCCTGTTTTTATATTTTGAAAATGGAAGTTAATTTATCTTTATTATGAACTTAGAAAACAATCTTAATATAAAAGGTTTGAGTTAGTGGTCTTTTAAAATCCTGAGTAACTTTTAATTTAAAAAAATATTTTTTAGGACCTGTTCTGTTTTTTCAAATATTTGTTTCCGTTTTAACCCGTCCAATTTTTTAATGTACTGTTTTTATTTAAAAAAAAGTATGTTATTCAATATCTCTTGTATGTCTGTCTATACATACTATGAGAATTATTGAAATTACGTAAGAACTTCTTGAATTTGATTCTTAATTTAAGGTCCTTGAATACTCCTTTATTCAATTAATTCTTAAAGCTCCTTCATTTTCGTAAAAATTCATTTTTCTTAAATATTAAAATCAAATAAAACTTAACTTTTGAAAAATGTCAATGATTTTTTTTAAATTATTAACTGACCTTGCATATAGATTAGCCCTTTGATTTCAACTGAGGCCTAAAAGTGTTATTTACACAAATTCTTAACTTAAATCATTTGAATGTTCTTCTAGAATGTTGGACACTTAAATATACAAATGTTTTAAAAAATATCAATGTATTTCAAAAATATACACTTTTAGGTGTTGTGTAATTGTATCATTTAAGTCCAAAATGAACAAATACTTTTTTGTTTCATGTAAAGGAAATATAGCAGATAGTTTTAAAGTTTTTCAACAAATTTATTTATGCAAAATAAATAAAAACACGAATTTGCTTCAAGTAGTTATTCAGGTGTTGTATAATAATATCATCTAATAAGTCCAAAATAACAAAAAAAAAAAAGTATACATGTGAAATTTTTTTTAAATGATCAGCTATAAAAATGTGTGAATATAATATATTGGAATTTTTATGTGTTTATTGCACCACTTTTTTCAACTTGTTCTACAGCGGCTTGAAGATTAGTATCGAACAACTCACACCTAGAAACAAACATTTTTAACATTAGTCGAATATATATATTTTCAACTATGCTTTGCATTTTTATTTATAGATACAATTAAAGTTTGCCAGTCTTGGCATTACAGATATGTGGTTTATGATTGTAGCAGGCCCAAACATTGGCCAATTTTCTGGTCTTTTTGTCATTATTTGTTCGTTGTTTGTATTTGAAAATAGTGGCATAGTATTATAATAACATCATTAATAGACCATATTTTATACTAAATTGGTATTTAATTACTACACATTCAATTACTTATGTACAGAGCCTTAAGTTTTATCACTTAGGTTACATAATAAAAATTTTAATTATTAGAATATTTTTTATTGCAAACATTCTGACGCTTCGGCAACTAAACTTCCTTCACTTCTTTTTTCCTTAACTTCATTTCAGTTTGTATTTTTCAGGGCTTGCACATAGCAATCCTCACAATGAACTTTAAAATTTCAGAATAATGTATTTTCCCCATAAGTTAATACTAGATTTAAGGGAAGTCGGATGGTTTTATCTCACCCACGATAATTTTACTAACTTTTGGAACATTTTTCTCAGGAACTATATGAGATATCATTATGAATTTTTTTTTATAGTTTGTTGCTTACATTTAGCTCTTTGATTTAAACAGAGGATATTTCACAGAATAAAAAATACTTTTACAGTGATTTTTTAAAAATATGTCTTAAAAAAATCAGTGATTTCAAGTTTGCACAGATATTTAAAATTTCACTGTTTAAATCAAAGAGCCATTAATGGGTAATAGTTAATAAAACAAATTAATATCTTTCATAGTTCCTGAGAAAAATGTTCCTAACTGTTGAAAAACCTTATATCTTCGGAAACGCAAAAGAAAATTAAGGTATATGTAAGAACCAATATACAGAGTTTCGGAAAAATGTTTATAAAAAAAACTACTAAACAGAAATCAATAATCTTGGTCTTAAATTAAAGTTATAGATATTCAGGTTAAAAATACAAAAACAAGAAAATCGACATTTTTGACACAAACACCCATCCGACTCCCCTTAATTTAAAAACACTTTTAATGGTGAATAGATACTAAAAGATTTGACTAGATACTTATTGTAATCGAGGAAAAAACACGAGTTCATATTATGCTATACTATAATGAACCTGCTCCTGCTATCCCTTTCAACATTATCAATCTAGTATGGGAAGCATAAGTTAGTATCCGTATTAATTTACGGAATCTGCAATAATTTGCTAAAATCTGTATAAAGATATAAAAATCAAAAAGTCATTTAACTATGACACATCGACACAACAATCACACATGACACAACCTATGGGATTGGTATATCTTAAGTAAAATTGATAAAAGTGCTTTTTAAGCTATCCTTCATCAGCCATCTAAAATTAGGAAAAATGTATAAATGGGGTAATAAATGAAACGTAAAACACTAGGGTTCCATATGAAAATCATGAATTTTGTGTGATGTAATAGTATTTGGAATTTGGGGATGTGTGTGTTATTGTGCATGATAAATATCTTTTTTTTTTTTTCGATTATTAGGAAATATACTTACCTAATAGGCATTTCTAGAGAATAGAAGGGATTTTTAAGAGCATAATCAGAAAAAAGTTCATAGATCTTTTTCAATAAATTTTCTATACCAGTTTGCTTTGGCTCAGCTACAACCATAAATTTCACACCTGAAAAAAAATCAGGATTAATTCTTTATTGTTTACAGCGGCTCAGTCCAATTTATATTACCTGAATGGGCACAAAACATAATCTGAAAGTGGCATAGTATGTAGTACTGGGTGAGGCAAATAAAAGTGGCCCTGGTCTAGAGATAGGAATACGTTGAAATGCTTGGCAAGAAAAACTCTTGAAGCCGCCTGAAACCTGTTTTTGTATAACTTGGATCAGATTAGCTTCACATTAGAGCTACTCATAGATTAGTGGCGAGTTCAGATCTTAGTCCGTATTGTATGAAGACGCCCCATAATTCAAATTTTGGGTCTTGCAATCAATTTAGAATGTTTTGTATGAACAAAAACAAAATGGCCCGATTCTCTAGGATAAATAACGACCAAAATAATCATTAGTGGCAGCTTTTCTTGATCAGCTCTACAAACCTTGTTTATATTTCTTTTCAACTAGCTTCTCAAACCATAGCGTAGTTGCTACTTAAGGGGGGATCATAGTTAGCGACAGCAAAAATGACAAATTCTTAGTATTGATTTCGAAAGGCTCTAAATCATTTAAAAATTATGGTACAATAAAAAAATTGTACCAAATTATAAATTGTACTTTTATTATTATATTTACACCTAAGAATCTTATTTTTAAAAATTATTATTTTTGAAAAAAGACATGTTTTGAAACATACAATTACGAATTTTCAAAAATACAAGTACTTTTTCGGTACACTTTTCTCCAAATCTATCAAACATTTCTTAATAATTTCTTTTGTTTGCTATAAAACCATTTTTGATCTAATTAAGTCACCTATTTTTTTGCCTGCAATAATTTTTAAATTTTATTTTAACAACGTTATATTCTACATTCATAAAAAATCTGATTTTCAACGAAGAAAAGTGTAAAGTAATAAAATATTTTTTTTTAATTTGTAAGTCTAAATTAGGTGACTTAAATAGATCTAAAATGGTTTTATAACACACAAAAAAAATTATTAAAAAATATTTAATAGATTTGGAGAAAAGTGTACCTAAGTGTTGAAAATTATAGTTTTGAGAAAAACGCGAAAAACAAATGCAGTCGATCCCGTTAACACGAACTCGAAATAACCACCGAAACATTTCTTGTTAACCGAATTTCACGTAAATCGTCCGGATTTTTTTTTACATTGAGCCAGTGAATAGTTTTCAAATATCAACGCAAAAAATTCAGATTTTATAATGTAATACATAAATGATACAAGCATACGATTAGTAATTCAAAGGAGGCGTGGCACATTTGTTTACTTTTATAATTTTAATTTTTTGTAAGAAATAATTAACCGATCGATACAAAATTGGTCTTATTCGATAGATTGGGCTTCCATCTATCAGAAAATACTGGTTTCAAAAATTCGATTTTTTGGTTTTTGTTAACTATGATCCCCCCTTAAATAAGTCTCCAAGTGTTTGTTTGGGCTTAACATTGAAGCGAACAAAAGCTTCAGTTAGCAAACCTGTTTTTGTATTGGTTTTTGACTTGGCAACAGTTCTGTTGAATTCTTATCTCCACGTTGGGGCCACTTTTATTTGCCTCACCCTGTATTAGCGGCATAATATTTTTTTTATAAAATAAAACGCTTCTTAGAAACCCGAATTGGTTTTAACCCCAAACCACGGTTGGTATGAAAATTCCGCTTGAGAATGAGCTTATAGTTTATCTACATAAACAAAATGTAATACAAATGAAGAGCATAGGGCAGAGTAACTTATGTAGAAAATAGTAAATCATACAAAAAATATATTTAAAAAACTTAATGCTTCTATTGGGAAATGAAGCTGTTAATGGTAACAAAGTTGTTTTTTAATGGGTTAAGAAACCAGGTTTTATCAGCAGAGTATACCTACAATATGAATATTACAGTAGAAACTCGATTTTGCTACCCTTCGATTTAGCGACCCCTTCGTTATAAAGACCGTTTCGGAAAGTCCCAATCATTTTACCATAGGAATAGTGTTAAAAAACCCTCTTTTTTGCGACCGAAAAACAAGCAGTTCCTCGATATTGCGACCGAATATTCGTTAGAAATTTCAGGAAAAAATTGCTGTCAGAAGCCATTTTTGTATTTGCTTCAAAATTTCAACTTGTGGAAGTGTTTGAGTGAGTAGAACCTGTTTGCTTTTGTTTGAGCACAATAAAGAAACCCCTCTCCAAGCGAGGAAAGGGGTCGAACAATGGATGAATAGGGGTATAGGGCAGGGACGAATTCCGGGAATTCGCCGCGGACCAGTGTTGCAAAAGAAGCCAAGGTCAGATTAATTTTTCACGCATTCTGTAATTGGTTGTTAAACATAGATGTAGAAAAGAAGCCACCACATTTGACCATTGGACTAACTGACCTCGTTAAAATTTGAATGTCTACAAAATGTCTCTTAAAAATAAACGGAGCCAAATTTCTATCGATGTGAAATGTAATGTGTTGTCACTACTGTGTGAGAGAACAATTCCGAAGATTTTCTACAATAACAAAAAGAGAAAATGCCATAATTAAGAACTCTGTTAGAACTTTGAAACAATCTTCAATTACTTCTTTTTTTATCTGCAGAGTAAGTGTAAATACAAAAATAAATGTTTCTATAGGTTTGTAAGGATTTTTAATAAAAATTCTTTATAACGTCCCTTCGGTATAACGACCGTAAGTTGTTGGTCCCAAGAGCGGTCGCTGTATCGAGGTTCTACTGTAGGGGAGAGTGTTGTACCTTGGGACGCTTGTACCTTGGGACAATGACAATTTCTAAGAATCTATTGGCAATATTCATACATTGTTTATTTCTAATAGTAGCCTTAACCAACAGACATCATCATAATAAAATTTAAATTCTAGCATCATTGAATTGATGAATTGGTGACAAAAAATAATATTTCATTACCCCAAAGTAACTATTTTTCTCATTCTAATATAATTTTTTACCTTTGAACGTTTACAAAAAGTCAACTGCATTTTATTTTCTTCATAAAAGAGAAGATTTTAAAATATTTTGGTTATGAGAAAATAATGATAATGCATTTAGATTGGCCACTATCTTGCTTTTATTTAAACCATGTAGGGTGTTGTACCTTGGGACAGTAAAGCATATCGTATCATCATATAATGTTAAATAATTTGGACTTGCAATTTTGCTGTATAATTTAAATTATTCTTGAAATATGAAGTTTTATTTGTGTATTTAATTGAAAAAACAATAAAGTTTTGTTTCCTGACAAAAATTAGCTCAAGTGTACGACTATTGACTGAATTATAAGGTGTGTCCCAAGGTACAACATGATGTTGTACCTTGGGACAGTTTATCCTCTCTACTTTAAATGAGTGGCAATTTTTTAATTTCAAGCTGCCAGAATTTTAAAAAAATTTATTATAGAGGAATATATTGGTGTGTTGAAATGCTGCTTTGAAATTTTTCTTTTGACTAAAATTATCGAAGAAAAAAATTAAAATGTAAAAATTGTCCCAAGGTACAACACTCTCCCCTATAAATAAACTTACTTTTAAATCTCATTTAATAAGAAGCAAATATTAAGATCTTTTAATACCTGTAATGGTTTGATAGCAGTATAACTTGAAGGTATCAGCTTCTAAAACTTCAATGCCCGAGCAATGTGGTTCAGGGGATAATTGAGAGGCAATAGCAAACAAGCTAAATAAATAATTAAAGAAAATTAATAAAAAGAATTATAATAATAATAAGCTTTTCAATACCATAAATAAAGCAGCTTCTTTGGTATCGGTATTTTTGGAAAGTTTGAACATTCTAATTTACAATGAAAAAGTTAGTATTAAGAAAAATTTAAGAACTTAGTGGAATAACATGTTAGGTGACAAAAAGGTGAAAACAAGAAAATGAGCTTTAAAATTTTTCGTTTGCACTTAGAAACGTAAAAACGGCAATTAGAAAAGGTATAATTATATACTTATCTCAAAGTTTTTGAAATAGGGGAAATCTTTTTATATCTAATTAGGGAATTACATGTTCATTGACACAAAATCTAAATTTTTTTAAAAAAATGTCACTTAGCACGTTCTTCCACTAAGCTCTTCAATTGTAAACTGAAGTTGCTAAGTGAATTCTACAAAAGGTTCACAGACGTGTAACTCTGGAGCAAAAAGGATAACACAGTAAACATACTTACGAATGGAATGTACTGGCCAAAACAATTTTATCATTAGTTCCAAGCCTCGGACGGCCAAACTTGATGCTGATGGGATAGTTTTCTTCCGCCTTTAACATTTCAAAAATGTCTCTGCCGTCATTAAGTTTAGTGCCAACAATAGGGATGCCATTGACTGATAGAACAATGTGCCCAACTGAAAAATAGAATTGAAATCAACTAGGTATAAAATAAATACAGGGTGGCAGAAATAAAAGTGGTCTAGCATGGAGCTACGACAGCATGTAAAATACTTTTTTTTGGTGTATAGCAGCTTTGCAACACCAAAGTATTTGTGTGTAGCAATTTTTAATTAATGCATAGCACTTTTGAAAAAAAAAATTAAGGATCCGAAAACCGCGAAACTTCGGGAAACCAAAAATTGGGAAATTCTAAAATCGCGAAACTACGGCTAGCACGCGAGAGGTTCCTGGATCAAAACGCGAGAGGTTCCTGGATTTTTTGACACAAACTTATCTGCAGAATTTGAAGTTTGGGCTATGAAAGTATGTAATTGACATACATAGCACATTAATAAAAGCATTCACTTTTGTAGGTTGTTAAAATTGTAGTGTGGAAGCTAAAACTGCAACATCTAAAATCATTACTTTTTGATATTTACCCCTCTAGTTCTGAGCAGTTTTATTGTTCGAATAATTTTCAAAAGAAATTTGCCTTTTTTAAAAAGGAAAAACATAGTTTTATTCAATGAAACCAAACACGGATCTGCAAAACAACTCATAAACATCAGTTCTCACGGTTTGCAAACAAAACGTTACGTTAGTATAACAATTTACTATGCACAAAAGTATGTCAAAAATTTTGGAACACTGTGAAGAATAAAAAAAAAAAAGGTAATAGCAGAACAAGTTAATGTTGATATGCAAGTACAAATATTGGATAAATGAGAGGTATCTAATGCGCAGGCCAGTTTATTAGGCATAAATAAGGAATTAGCACCTTAAAACCAATACTGATGAACAGAGATTTTTTTTTATTAGTTCATGAAATACTGAAACCTAGCTCTTACCTTTAATATTGTCCACCTGCCCAAATGTCACAGTCACACGATTGTTAAGACATTCTAACGTGATGTCCAATGGAAAACTAAATGTCTTTTCATATTCAATGGGTACAAAATTATGGTCGTACTGATAAATCATACCACCAGCCTTGCTAACGATATAAATGCTAACAGCCATTTTTAAGACTGGATGCGTATTGATTTAAAACCACATATAAAATAATTTTGATTGATTAGTTCACGTATGATCTATCAGTGATGTTTAAATTTTAAAAATGGTAGGATGTACCCTAAACATTTCCGATCAGAATATGTGAAAAAAATTACAAACCAGAAAAACAAATAAACAAAATTGACTCGTTTACTTTATTGCCAGATTCGTAACCATAAACTTATAAAGTTAAAATGGGGTTGCTCACGTCTTAGATGGCAACAGCTCCACCGATTTATTGTCATTCTATGTTGTCATTTAAAACTGGTTTTGGTTTTCGAAAATCAGTTTTCTATGAATATTTTACTTACAATTTTTTAAAAATGCCAACATCTTGTTGTCCTGTTATTTGTTCAAAATATTTCTTAAAGAAAGCTTGCTTAGAAATATAAATTATACTTTCATCTATATCGGTTACTTTGAGAGTGGAGACGAAGCAGCCAATGCAATCGCCGTACGTGAAACGAAGCAACAAGTAACTAATGAAATCCAGTACGAATTCAAGTGAAAACAAGAGCGTTACATCATCTGAAACATTCCCATTATGATGTCTTTAATCGATTATCAAGATGACTATCTAGATTAAAAAACAAAAAAAGTCTAATGATGTTTAGTCTGCTATTTATCTTTAGGACTGGAAAATAAACTTACCCTTAAGATTTTTTCCCCTTTTGCTTCAACATTTTACATTTGACTCCAAAAGGATCGGATTTAGATTCCTTCATTCCTTGTATGAACGATCTTAAATAAAAGAGCGATCTAGTACTTCCTAAGAATGCTAACCAATGTAACTTGTACAAGGTTTTTTTTTTCAACCTCCTACTATGGTCTGTAAAGAAAAGACGGTCAATACACACACACAAAAAAAATTATTACCAAAAGTAATGTATAATACAGGAGTGTCGATCCCCCCCCCCCCCCCCCCAGGGCTAACGACGTACCCCTCCCCTTAAATATTACGTTTTCAATACCCCTCCCCCACAAAAAAAAAAAGAACGAAAAAAAAATCGGCGGAGATTTTATATTGATTGTGTTTTTATTTTTTAAGATTTGTGTGGACTGGTGTACCTAACCCAATACCCAATTAATTAACCAACTACACCATCACATCTTTGCGGTACATGAAGGAAACCTTATAATAAAGTAAAATTACATAAAAATACCATCGGATCGGGCAACTTTGTCAAAAAAAAAAAAACTCTAGCATTTACTTACTTACTTATTGAATATTTTTCTACTGATTGATTGGTCGTAGCATACATAGTTGAACCTAATTGAAAAAGAGTAGGGACATTTTTAAATAGCTTTTATAATACGAAATTAGATACTATTTTTAATTTTAATTTAAAAAGATTTTTTTACAGCATAAGCTATTGGGAAGTGAAAGGATTTTTAAAAATTCCGTCAAAAAATTTATTTAATTTTATTAGTTTTTAAATCAATAGCCGGACACGTGATGCAATCAAAAACGGCACCCGATTCCTTTTCCTCAATTCTTATTGCATAAAAATGCTTTTCTTGACGTTTTTATGTAATAAAACTCATTTGACATTATCAAACCAATCAGAATAATTTTGCAAAGTTTACAGAGATGGTTTCACTTAAAACAGCTACTATAATTAATGATGATAATAATTAATAATTAATAATTAATAATAATAATAATAATAATAATAATAATAATAATAATAATAATAATAATAATAATAATAATAATAATAATAATGAGATAAATCAGTAGAAAGAATAAGAGTTTTCTCGGAGTAAAAAAATAATTACTATTTTTACTAAATAACTATTTTTAATTTTTATACAAAAAAAAATCCCCGCCCTCCTCCAATTTTTTTTCCTCCACTAAAAGTAACTAAGGTATAGTTGCAGTGACTTTCTGAAAATTCTACCGGCGTTACTAAAAAAAAAGTATCTGTTACAAGTGACGTTTACTCCAATCGTTCGCAATTGTGCGCGCAATGTATCGTAGCTGTCTTATTAAAAAAACTTCATAAAAAAGGGAGGGCCTCCCTTTCTACGGTACGACGTCATCTTACGAGAATCCCAACTGAGGTGACCCGGTCAGTCAGGTTAGAAAAATCCGCATCAGAGTTAATGTTATGGGTAGACTTTCCCTGTTGTCGGTGTATCTATAACGACAGTGCAACTTTCTCTTGCTGTAGCATTGTCTGTCTGCAGATTTTCTTCCATTTCATGAGTCCTTTTAGAGAGTCTAATTTTGTGGTATGTTTTTCCAAACTTGTTTCTTATTCTTGCTTTTTAAAAAAGTATTAGCCTCTACTAGTTTTAGTGAGCATCATTTATGATTTCTTAATGAAGAACATTTTCTAAGGTGAAGTAAGGAATTTTGCGCTATTGTTTCCCTGCCTCAAATGAGATATCAACAAATTATTTGTACAGTTTTTGTTGTTTCCGTAACTGTTATTTCGGTAAAAATATGCTGTTTTTAAAGTAAAATAGAGTTTCTCTCTTTTTTTTACTGTATCAAGAGTTGTAGAAGAATTTTTAGAATTCAAAGAAGCATTTTAACTGTGTGTTTAAACTCTGTTTACCGAAATTGGTCAGTTGGGAGAGCATTGGACTGAGGATCTAAAGGCCCGTGGTTCGGACCCTTAATGATTCTTCTCTCTGTAGTAATGTTGTCAGTTAAGTCACTGTGGTGACCGGGGGTGTCATAATGTTGTTTTTTAATTACAATTTGTCCGTCAAAAAACATATTTTGCGTCGAAATTACAAATTGTTCGTAGAAAATAAACAACATTTCTCTGCAAATTGGTATACGGTCTTTTTCTGGCACACCAGCTTACAGTTTTTTTTTTTTTTTTTGTAAAAACTACAGCTTTTTTTTTACATTGCAGTGGTGGTTGTTAAGATGCTGTCATGTGGGGCTAAGATTACATTTTGGCGCCCCCTCCCCTCACCCTCACCTCCTTCAGATGTCTAAATACATAGTGTATAAAACATTACATTAGTATGCCGTGCCCCAAACACCCCTCCTTAACCCTTTTCTTTTCCAAATTTTTTAAATATTTTCACTTTCAAACATATTGACATATTTTTTTGGTTAAATGATTACAAATTTATGAACACAAGTAATTCAATCTCTATTCTCATATACTGTTGTAATCTATAGGTTTAATTGCAATACCGAGGTTTTTTTTTGTGTGTGATGTATTTCGAATTGTTGAAATGGGAAACGCATTTTTAAAACTCCTCGTTCATGATAAGAGGTGGGAGGAGGTCCTTTCCTCAAATTTTTCTAAATTTTTTGATACATTTTTTAAAAATATATATGAATGTTAATACAAAACAAAATAGACAATTGAGTTTTGTTTTAATTTTGTGATGGTTCCTTTACAAGCGCGCCTGCTCTCTCACCCCGCTCTTATTTTTTTAGACTGTTTAGTTTAGCCCACATGTAGCACTTGCACAATGCTAATTTAATATAATTTTTCTGACAACATTCATAACACATAAACTCATTTTTACAAATAACCGGGGTTAGGAGAGTTACTTTTAAAAAGTAGCTGTTACAGTTACTTAATGCAAAAAGTAACTGTTACAGTTACGGATATACTTAATGTGAACAGGAACTAGTTACAGTTACTTAATACGAAAAGTAACTAATCTCAGTTACTTTTAGAAATTTCAAGTTATATAAGAACAAATGAAATTCAGCCATTGTAATGTTTTTCAAAGAGAACCCAGACAAAAGAAGTAGGGACAATCGGGAAAAAAATTGAGAACGAAAATTCAGTGTTGTTAAAAGTTAAATTTTAAATAATTAAATTAAAGCCGAATGCCGAACTGTGCAGAAAATATTCGTGAAGAACGGCATAATAAGTAACGGAAAAGTAACAAAATTTTTCGTTATTTCGTTACCGCTAAAAGTAACTAAGTTACAGTTTCTTTCTGAAAAGTGTAGTGTAGTGTAATCTTTTCCGGCTGCCTATTTCTAGCCTCTATTAGGAGCTTTTACACAGCCAATAACGCCTCGTAATTTAGAACCCTGGTCAAGTGATGAGGTCGACTTCTGAAAAGTCTTACGGCGTTACTTGAAAAAAAAAACTGTTACAAGTAACCGCGTTACTCCCAATCCCTGCAAATAACCTTTTCTCAGTTTCTATGCGCCCCCTTCCTCGCTTTTGATTAAGACCCTATTAAAGTTCGTTAATTGTGAATGGCCGTATAAAAGCTTTTTTCCGGGAACGCAGGCCGTTTCCGACTCGTGTAATTGTCTTTGGCGACATTTGACGCGCGAAGATGGTACGCGTTGGATGCTACTGTATGCAGTATATATACGCACGTTTTATGAAACTTTTACGAAGAGGCAGTATCCGTTTGCTTCACGAACATTGATGTAATGTTTTTCTAAAGCCCCGAAGTTTGCGAATAGTTTCAATTGGTCGGTATGATATCGGTGAAATAAATTGGTAAAGTATATAAGTAAGAAAGATGGCTCGTCCTTTTGCAGGAGGTTGGATGGAGCAGTGCAACGACGACGAAGATTTTCTGGTCCAGAAAATAAGAAACATTCAATGTAAGTATCTTAAATTTCAATGTTTTACTTGCATATTTGAAGTACACTATATGGGCCCGGCTCATTATATGTAACTGTAGTATAAGTCACAATTTAAAAAAGCATTTTAAATTTAAAAAATAAATCAAATGAAATAAAACACGGTACATTATTTAGTTACCATATGGGTACATTAACATTAAAGGAAAAAATTAATGAAATAGTAGATCATTAATTTTTTTTCCTATAATGTTAAAAATTGTGGGACAACCATTTAATACTCAGTAAAATAAATTCCAAATTAAAAAATAAACATGAAAATTGCATTATTATTCAAAAAATGTTCTTTTCTTCAATTCTCTAATTTAAAAAGTGAATTCGTATCTTATAAGCTAGTTATCTTATAAGTTATAAGTTTAGTTTATAAACTGTCGAATTCCACGAAAATGACGCTGGGATACACCACGCCACGGACATGACATATCACGCTCTGTAGACTAAGAAAACTAGGATTAAATTAGATTAGGTTAGTTTTGAATTATCGTAGCACTAGAGCGACACGAGGGATATTGGCGACGGGCATCGTATTTTAGAACCACAGTCAAGTGACGAACCGAAACCTGAATATTCACCCCAACGCAACCGTATAATAAAAATTAAAAATCTTGTATAATTCTTTCCGCCCTGTACTCTATAAACTGTACATTCTAATTTTTTTCAAAGTTACTTTGGTTTTAAAAGCCATATTATTTTTAAAACTGACAGGGACAAGAATAGTCGCGTAGTTCCCGTGAGGAGTCAATTAAATCAAAACCAAGTTATATGCTAGTGCTTCCGATTCAAAATAACGCGAAACTTGTGACTGTGTTAAAGCACCATAAAAATTCCGAAAATAGGTAGTCAATAGCTGTACATTTGCTCCGCCAACTAGTTGGTGTCGCCATCTATCGAACACGGAACAAACTTCCCATCTCTCCCATAGTTCACCGGGGGATCAAACTTATGCTCCAGAAAAACCTCAGTCTCCTTCAAGTGCCTTGCCTGCTAAGGTAACGGCACTCTGCTAAAACTTTCCTGGTATGCGTAACACGAATGACCCCCCCCCCCCCATTCACAATGCTTAGGAGCGAAAACAATTGATCCAGGCGAATTAGTTGAGATGCGAGACGTCATCGGAATTTAGGAAAAGATGATGGAGGATGCGGAAGATGAATGTGAGTATAGGTTTGAAATGTTTGGTTCGACTTTGAAGATTTTGTTTCTTGTGTATCTAATTTTCGAAAGACCGACCAAAGCTGTGACAGGTGCAGCGGGAAGGATAGCAGTGTTTGGTGTTCAAGCAGATTTTTAGGTTCTAAAGGCGAATGAGCTCGATCGACAGCGGGTCTTCAAACCAAAATGCCTCTGTGTGGAAATCCAAAGGAAAAAAATTATTTTCTAAGCAACATTTCTCCGGTTGTTCGACTAATTTCACAAATGTTTTTTTTATATGATAAATTTAGCTGGCTGTCTTATCGGTCTAGTTTCTGAAATTGGAAATGAAAATATATTTTTTAATTTTCAAGAAATAATTTTACATGAAAAAGCCGAACAATTAAAAAAAAAAAGGATTTAGACCTGTAAGTGAACTACATTTAGTACATTAAAAGCAACTTGTAAAATTTTCAATATAGACGGTTACTTTAGGTTAGGTTTGAATTATCGTCGCACTAGAGCTACACGAGCTACTGGCGACGGGCGTCGTATTTTAGAACCACAGTCAGGTGACGAGCCAGCACCTGAATAGGCACCCAACGCAACCGTTAAGGGATACATCGTACGCAGCGTTAGGACTTTGAAGGATATTTAACGTGCACTCCCTTACACGGGGTATTATTCGTCGGACATTTTTGGCTGCACGGGTCGTTTATAGGTCGGCAGGTTATTTTGGCGATGCCCGGACCCGAACCTGGGGCCTTCCGCATGCTAAGCGAGTGCTTAACCGACTGGGCTCCCCAGCCCCCAATATCGACGGAGAAATATGGATTAGAAAACAAGTTTTCCCTCTTAGATTAACACAGAGGCACTTTGGTTTGGAGACCCGCGGTCCACCGGGCTCATTCGCAATTGAGGTATTTGATTCGAAAGATGAAAAGCCATAATTTTTTGAAAGAATTTTAAGTTCCGGAGGTATTTTTTTTATTAAGGATATAAATATTTGTTTTTGATCTTAAGTTGAACCGATAACAACCTAACTTTGTAATAAATATAACAAAAGAATACAAAATGAATATGCATTTATTTTATATGCATACAAAAGTGATGCATGCAACAAATGCTTCAGTGCAAAAAAAATTGTGCTTAATAATAGTTATTTATGCAAAAGTATGTTAAGTCAAATGTTTAAAGAAGTAGGGGTATGGTTGTTTATTTGATCAGTAAATTGTTAATTAAAAATACCTGTTATTTGATCAGTAAATTGTTAATTAAAAATCTGTATAATTTTTTAGCAATATTTAAAGTTATTCAGATAAGTCGATAATAATATGTGAATCAATAAATAAATTATAATTTTAGAAATTAAGGTTACATCTTTGTCGATAATATTATTTCATTTGCTTGATAGGGTTTTAGAGTTTGCATATTTATATGACCTTTGTAATGATATTAAAATACTTTTTGTTGCTGCTCTTAAGCATTTAAATTATACTCTTTTTAAAATTTAAGTCGTATTCATTCAATACGCTAATGTTTTATAAGTTTATTCCTAGTGGACTAGCAACCAGGAATTTTAAACGTTAAGTGGGTGATTTTTTTTTAGTTAATCTAAGTAATTCCCTTCCAGCTTGAAAGATTTCAGAAAGGCGCTTCATATTTCAAATTTGCTTTTATCAAAGCGTAGAGTTCCCGATCACTTTGTAAAACTAAGTTTCATAATTGTATTATAAAATCCTAAAATTGAGTTTACCGAAGGAACGACAATTTTTTTTAAAGCAAACTTTCAATATTAGCGATTTATTTTCCTTATTTCCAATGTGCTTTTTCCTTTTTCCCGTAACACCATATTCCTAAACTACGTATTGTAAAATATCAGCAATTTAAAACTGAAAACTGATAATAAAGCCCAGGTTGAATGAAGAGTGTAGAAAAGTTATCAAGCATTGTTACATTTTCTAGTGAAAAACTATCATAAAGATAATTTTTAATAGATCTGGTGACCCATATACTCGCTTTATCCTCTAGTTTCCACAGTACAAATCCCCAAAATCATTGTTGTGCTTGCCTCGTAGTTTTTTAATTTTTATTTTGGTTGTTAAAAACATAGCTCGTCTCGCTCGCTATACCATAGACTCGCTACTGTTGAGAACAACACTTTCTCAAACAAACTCTTTCCATTTTTTGTCTGTATCTTATTCCACCTAATTGTGTGGGAGTATAGTCTTTAAAATAGAAAAGTGGCAATAGTTTGGGGGAAAAACATAACTGAACAAATAATAATTTCGAATAGGTATTTTTAAATATAAACAGTGCATATAAAGCGCAAGACAAGATCAGATGTTGCCAATGCACTTGGATAAATTCACAAAAAAAAAAGGAATTTCAAAAAAGGTTAAAGCTTAAACTAGCTTTTAAAATAAAAAACAAATAACAAATAAGAAAAACAAATTAAAAAAATAAAAACAAACAAAAAATTACTACATAAATATCAAAAACCATTATTGAACCTTTGTAACCTATACGTCTGGAACAAAGCAGTAAAATGCCGACGAAAGTGTTCCAACCTTAGAAAACACGACCTTTTATTTGATGTCTTTATTCTGACGGCACGAAACAACGGCACATGCTTAAGTAACGTCAAGCCCTTCCTTTTTGTTATTATAAGTCACATCACCGTCTCGGTGAGATATTTATAGTCGAGTTTTTCAAGCGAGCAGCCGCTCCTAAAAACAGGAACCGCATGCACTTCGGACACTCCACTTTTCGCGGGAGAAAATTCAATTCGAATGTTCCAGAGTTTCTTTTTTTTCAATCAAGCCTAAAGTACACTTGTAAGCATCAAATTTTCAGAAGGTGCTAACTTTTATGGCATTACTTTTGGCACGTAGAATCATGTTCCACTGCAAAATAAATGACTGTACCTATGTTGCCAAACTTCAAAAGCAGAAGAAAACACAAATACTCAAGAATCTTTCTATAACGAAATCTACAAAACCACAAGCTTCATAATTGCAATGTTAATATTCAGCCTAGATTAATAATATCATATATTATAAAGATACTTAGTCGATGCCTGATATATGGACCAACAAATAATTTGTTGATAGTTTTGTTATTCTATAGAAAATATATAAAACATTTTTTAAAACAATTTGTTTATTATTGTCAATAATTATTTATTATTTAATTTGTAACAAGAATTGTAGGATTGATTTAATTTGACAAGATTCTAACAAGTATATTATCGGTTCATTGAAAAATCTATATTTTTATTTATACAAAAGTTAACAGAACTACAGTTTAAAACTTCGAAATATTTGGTTGTTGAAACATTTTGAAAGTTTTACTTATTTTCAAACTTTTACAAGAATAATTCTTAAAGGGAAGGTAACATTTTTTTTTTGTGTAGTTATCTTTTAAGTATACAAGAAGGAAGTTAAAACCTTTGTAGAACCTTATTTATTATATTCATTATTTATTCTACAGATTTGTGTGACGTTTCAAAAAACATTCTTTACATTAAAATACACGTAACATGTTTTTGAATCCAAAAGTTTAAATTTAAATAAAATTCTGTAAAAGTCACCAAGTGCGATAATTTCGTTACTCCACACAAATATACAATTTTTATTATAATTTATTTTATTCGAATAATAGAATTTATATTAAATTATTATAAAAAAATCGAAATATAAAAATATCTGAAATCATCTGACTAAATAAAATTTTCATTAGACTTGTACTTATCATTTTTTTTTAATTTCGAAATAAATAAAAATACATGTTAATTATAAATGTTGGTTTCGATGTCTCGGAATCCGTCTATACGTATAGGAGTTAGAATGGTCCGATTTAAAAAATAATGTTAGAATGGTAGGACATTAAATACTTATGTTTTATTCTTCTTTTTGCCGTTTGTCTTTCCGTCTTTAAGAGCATCTGTGAGTATTAAAACCTTCCGATCGTTAGACCCGCTTTTTGCCGTAGTTTAAGAATCAGTCTTTCTCAAATTTCCCAATTTCATAAATAATTAATTTTTATTCGCAATGTACCTTTTTTCACTTGGGAATGTTTTTAAAATCATTTGAGCTCGATAAGTTTTATTTGATTTCGCTTATCAAATACATATCGAATATAATTAAGTATACAATATGGAAGGATCATATAATCTTAAATATTATCATGGGTTGTCATTTTTTAAATAAAAAAATATCGAATCGGTCAATTTACCCGTCCTTTTAAGGGGTCATAGGAGTCTTAAAAATGTGCAAAGAAGGTACTGCAAAACATAGTTTGATCTTTCATGTCATTTTTGAACTACTCAATGTATAAGTATAATTTTTTATAGGTAATTCTACAAGATTTATTTATTATAAAACAAGTTTTAAAATTTATGAAACTTTAGCCAAAACTAAAATTAATGATATTAAACATGAAGCTATTTGAACACATTGTGATTAGGCTTGCACGGCAAATTGTGAGGTCAAAATTAAAAAAAATGATCAAGAAAATGACTTTATATTGTTCAAATATGTACAAACAAAGACTTATACCTAAATTCTCAGCTCAATTGTAATTAGAAAAAATTAAAAAAAAATTTTAAATCAAAATTTTTAAATTTTTATTAATTTTTTTAAAAAAAAAGTTCTTAAAATAAATTTCTAATTAAAATTGAGCTGAGAATTTAGGTATAAGTCCTTGTTTGCACATATTTGTACAATATAAAGTCATTTTCTTGGTCATTTTTTTAAATTTTGACCTCACAATTTGCCGCGCAAGCCTAATCACAATGTGTTCAAATAGCTTCATGTTTAATATCATTTTTTTAGTTTTGCCTAAAGTTTCATAAATTTTAAAACTTGTTTATAATAAATAAATCCTGTAGAATTACATATAAAAAATTATACTCATTTATTGCGTAGTTAAAAAATGACATGAAAGATCAAACTATTCTTTGTAGTATCTTCTTTGCACATTTTTAAGACTCCTGTGACCCCTTAATTGCACGTCTGGACGTTTTACTTAGAAAAAACAAAACACATTAAAAAAAAACATGAAACCATGATTTTGAGTATTGACCAGAAAATAATGAATTATTATCATCAAGAAAAAAATACTGAAATAAAACTAATGCATAATAATCATTTTTTTGCAAGCTCATGTCTTATTTAATAATGCAAATAAGACATTTTATCTGCCCAGGTAAGGCGAAACGCGAATGCATTTCCTGCATACTTTTTCGACAGTCGTGTGTCGTGATGTTATCTCGACGAATTACGAATTTTTCTGGCAGAAATCCAACGGCACAAGTGCGTAAAAATTTCTTATTTGTGGTAGCCTTCTTTGGATAAGATCTCAAGGTCCAGGCAATTAATCGGAACGTGGCTATTCAAAAGGAACTAAATGCAAAAAAAAAAAACAAATATCGAGAAATGGTTGGACTCATTCTCGAAATGCAAAATAAGATATTAGAAATTGGCAATCTGTTCCCTCGTATTAAAATAAGGACCTTAAGAACAATCGTAAAAAACATCATAATCTTTATCTAACATCACAATCATAAATATTTCAAAATATAAATAATCGATTGCGAACAGCAAAAGTCAATTAGTGAAAAAACAAAAACATCGAGAAAAATCGCGAATGCATCGAAAGGTCAATAAAAAATGACTGTTCGATGCAAAATTTCGAATTTTAAGTCTAAAAATGCTTTAGCAATAAGTATAGAATCTACAAACACAGTTAGAATTAGGAAAATAGTCTTAAATTCATCTCTAAAATTTTATTATTATTTATTTTATTTATTTCAACTTCCAAACAGAACTGGTCCATTTACAGGCAGAGGACTAACTAAAGACCACAAATACAAAAAATTACAATTAAACACCAAAAGAGAAACAAGATTAAAAATACAAACGCCAATATGATTATTAAAAGAAAAACAATGTCCTAAAATATAGATAAAACAACGTCAACAGGACAAAATATTTGACAAACATCTTTTCAACTTCTTTCTATCAACAATTTTGTTCATCTATTAACAAAATTCAATAATAAATGTTAACAAATAAAGTTTTTTGAAGAATGGAAAAGAAATTGACTAACGCCATTTTGAAAAATGCTGCTCTTAAATCGACTTCCCACTTCTTTTCCTTGATTATTCCATTCAATTTGTATTCATTTATTGCCATCTCGCAGTCACCATTTATAAGCTTTTCCAACTAACATGAAAAGTCTTGCTTAAAGTTCATTCTTCATGTTGCTTATTTTGTAAATATTCGACATATTTAGGTACAAATGGCCTTTATATGTTCAAGTGCTCAATAAATTCATAATTCCTAAAATTACAAATTTAAAAAATATGTATACATTAAATTCTCTAAATCATAAATGAAATTACCAAATGTTTTTAAATACTAAGAGAAATATCTGAAGTCATTCAATAAAAATAGTCAATAGAAGAGAATATACAGTGTTAAACACATGCTAACAATGACAAAAGGTTCCTAAGCCGAATTTCATTACTAGCTTTGTGGTTTTTAATTTGCTGAAACCGGATTGTCAATGAAAAAGCCTTATAACCGTTTTTTCCTAGACTTATAAAGGTTAAAGAGCATAAAAAATTAACTAATCGACAAATTTTTCCAAATCTGTGGTATACATTACAGAGTATGGCAGCAAAAACTAAATTTTGGTCATGGGCATGTTTGATATCATGAGTGGCACTAGTTCCAGAGGTATTGTTTTCTTTTTGTCCTTCTGGAATAACAGTTGTTGCGATGGTAATTTTATTTCATCATTTCAATTTAATATAAAAGAAATACAGACAGTGTGTATTTTCATAGTAATTTCATTTGATTTTATTTTCCCTTATTGTTCGTTTCATCATCTTTGTTTCTTTTTTGTTCTTTTTACGTTGTGTAATTTATTGTACTGTAATCTGTAGAATAGTTTTATCTCAATACTTAAAAAATAATAACTATAAAATATCCTAAAAAAATCCTTTGTTTTTATTGGTATTTTATCTTTAAAATGAAAGAATATCTTAATAAATATTTACACAATGAAGAAAGTTTATTCTCCCTATACAATTTCAACTGCACAACAAACTACCCCCCCCCCCCCCTTGTGTTTTTAAATCGAATTGCAAATGTAATCTCTGCTCAATGCGAAATATTAATTACTTTTACAATAAAAATTAGATGAAAAACATGGGGACCAACTACTTGTAATGGGTTTAAAAGAAAGCTTCATTTTTTATTGGATAAGATAAAAAAAATATATTACTCATAAAAATTATGCATTTTACTAGTTTTGTCAAATGAATACTTTTTGATTCCATATCAACTTTTCATTCAAACAGTTTATCATAATTTTTTTTTAAAACTGAGACAAAACTTTATTTCACGTCGTACGTTAAGTAGATTTATCCAATATTCCAAAACTTTATACTTATGTGTTTAAACAATGTGGTGGGTGGTAGTACCTATCCCATCTGGTCTAGTTGAACAAGACCAAGTCCACGAGGTTTAAAAATTTCCAAAATGTTTAAACTATAAACTTTATTAAAAGTTCCAATATTTGAATTCGCTTATTTCGAACATGACGATGACGTAAACCATTAATTCCTCTATTTACTTGGAGGTTTCAGTGATTGGTGGTTATTAGACGGTAAGCTCCGCCCACTAAATTGGTTATCCAATCGATACCTTATTTTCATTCCTGTGGGACTGTTGCCACTCAAAACGTAAAACATACCAATTGAAATCTTGGTAATACTGATTATACCTTCTTTGCATGCAAAATTTTACTGAAGTGGTTTGTTTCAGCGGGATTGGTTGCATTCGAATCGAATGAAATTTGTATATTTAAGACCAATTTCTAAAATGCATGTAACTTTTAAAATTATGCAATGACTATTTTTATTTGCCACCCTTTAAATTAACAATTGACACACAAATGACACCCGTTCCAAGCTTTTAACTGTAACTTAAATTCAAGTTTGATTTTAAATTCATTTAAATTATAATTTTAATAAGAGTTTGTCTGAATTAACTAATAATGTTCACATCAGATTAATATAAATAATTACTGATTTGTAAAATAAGTACTTAAATAAGTGATTTTAGTAATTTTTTTAAACATAGTACTTAGAAATATAATTTATTTTTAAATGATTTAATGCTAAATCTTGATTGTAAAAAAAAATTCACCAAAGACGATAATAAAGCCAATCTAGTCCAGCATAAGCTTGAATGAACAACACGTAATCGTTACGTGCTGCCATCTCTATTTTTCTTTAAAACCCCCGTTTTATTGGAGCGAGACACTTCTCTTTTAGGCTTCCACACTACGTTTATAACGTTAAAAAAAGTGGAATTTATTAAATTATAATCGTTCCGCCCGTTCGTTTGTCCGTCACCCACTTTCATATCCAAACCTACAAATACTACAGGCAAGTGGCAAGTGTGATACGTCAAAAAATCCAGCGCTTCGAAATGAGAAGACGTACATTAAAATGTCTGAGAAAAAAAAATCTTTGATTGTTTATTGATATCAAATATTTTGCATCTATTTAAAAAGTAAGGTTGCGTCTATTTAAAAGTAAAACATATTTATTCTTTGAAGTATAAATAAATTTAGAAAAAAACTATAAGAAATAATTATTGAATATTTCGAAGAACTATTAATGAAACTAGCCAAATTTAGCGTGTAAATATTTAATATAGAATTAATACAATGTTTGGCTCTTTTTTAATGTTGAAACGGCATAAGTGAAGGATTCTGTTACAAACCTACTTGTTTTCACCCACGCTGAGAGTTAATTTATCAAGTATTGAAACCAGTTGTTGCAACGACCACAGCAACAATTAAAAAAGTTGACTAGAGGAAAAATTTAATGAAGCAGAAATGTGGCCTATTTTAGAAGAAAAAGTCTTAATTTGGGATGAAGAATCCGATTGCTTATGCTGCATTTATTAAATTATTATTCAAAATAAAATAAAATAAAATAAAAGGCCATCCCACACCGGTAGAATTTAAAAATTATTAGTGTTAGTTTTAAAAAAAAATAGTGTTTAATAATTGAAGAGCTTATGGAAGAACGTGCTGAAAGACAAAAAAAGGTAAAAACGAGAAATGAGCTTAAAGTTTTTCGTTTGCGTATAAATTCGTTAAAAACGGCATTTACAAAAGTAAAAAATCTATTTAACGTTTATGTAAAATGGAATCTTATATATTACCTTTAATTTAGGGAAAAACGTGTTCATTGACGTGTTCATCATTAATTAAAAATCACATTTTTTAAAAAATTGTACCACGTTCTTCCACTAAGCTCTTCAATGGGAATATTTCTTATGATGTCACGCGATTCACATAAGGTTGCTAAATCAATTGACAATACCAGCGTAATATATTAAAAAGACAAACGCTTAGAAAAGCAAAGCTTTGTAAAACAAATGTAATTTTGATAATATAATTTCTCTTATGATATACTAGGGGGCTCCGCCCCCTGCTCGCTATCGCTCGCCAACCCCCTATAATTGCTCCGCAATTCCTCTTTGCTTGCTCCACAAGCAAACATGCAAGACTAATAAGAGGATACTACCAATGCGGGAATGCTCATCTATACAATCTGCATTGAGTAAAACATGCTTCCTGCTCAATAAACATAAATTATTCATCATCAGTGAAAAACGATTTGATTGGTCGATGCTATGACGTCAAACTCTTAAGCTTATTTAGTTACCACCTTTGGCTCAGTGCGTTTAATCTTCACAAAAACACACACAAAAAAACATTTGAAGAACTGAATTGGTGATTTAATCACTGTTTACTAATTCAATATTTTTTAATTTCATACTGCAAAAATTAATTAGAACAACCAGGTAGATATTTTAGTTAAAAGGTCCCGACCAGCGGGGAGAGTGCGCAAGACGAAAAATGGAAGATGCATTGCCTTCGGCTGTTTTTACGATGCGTGGCCGGAAACTCAAGACCGCGATGCCAACAGTTGAAAAATAATCTAGTTTCCGTGGGACTGCTCCAAGAGCAGTCTAAGTAGATCTTTTGCGATCCACAGACATACAGACAGACTCTTTCTTTTATTATTATAGATGAATTAGAAAATACAACTTCAATGCTCATGAAAAAAAAAAATATTTTTCCAAATGGACTTAAAATTGCTTTGGTCTCTTTCAGTGAAATCCGCAACCTATAGTTATTAGTTCAAAGTCACGTGGAAATTCATGCCAGCTCAGATGTTTTACTGCTACGTGACATGTTCATTAACGTGGTGAATTGAAATAAACTGGCTTCCGGTCCTGTCTGAATGCGCCTCAGTGAACACAATTTATTCGTCCTTTTTCCCGATTATGTTTCTATTGCATTTGTAAAAGGCATTTGAGCTTTCTCGACCACTTTTTTCATTGTTTGCTACGTCTAATTGACAATGGGGTGGGACTGTTATTGGTTTGTGTAATTACCCATGCTTGTTAAAAGGAGCGGTACATTGTTTGTGGTGCATGATTTGTTTGAACTTAAAACGTAATAAAATACCATGCACAGCATTTTTGTTTGACTTAGCCTGAAAAATTACATAAATTTTAAATGTACAAAAAAATATCCGAGTCCTTTTTAAATTTTCAAATCAAAAAATTAAACGCTCGACTTAAACTTTATCATATTTCAAAAAATACTTATATGTTTTTCATAAAGGGACGATATTAATTTTTTTGTTTATTTTCTCACCATATTTAAATTGAAAGATTATATTTTTTGTGGAAAACTCCTAAAGGTATGACATTAACCGAAAATGCAGTTTTCACCAAAACTTTTTACTCAACTAATTTTAAAGAATTCAATTGAAATTAAAGTATTAGTTTAGTACATTATTATAATTGAATTAGGAGATGTACGTAGCGTACCTAGGCCCACTGTGTTCATTGATTCACCGCCCGTAACTTTAAAAAAAGAGTTTGTTTAAAGCTTTGTTACTCATACAACTAAATGCTAACTCTAATTGCCGTTATTTAAAATGTTTTAAGCCTTGGATCAGTAGCATGGGGCAATTTAAAAGTGCAAAAACGTTTTTTGGGACAAATGTAAATTTGATCATCCTTAAAAGGCCTCTCAAACGTTAACAAGAAATAGCTCCAGAATATTTTCGTTGTTTATTAACATTTCGTTTCTTTTGAATAAATAAATTTATCCTGGGAATAATGCTAGTAATATGTACTCCGGCACAATTTTTCAAGTCCTGTAATAGGTTATATTTAATATTTTAATTATACAAAATAGTTCCAATAAGAAGTGATTAGTCCACAGATTCCTGCCCTGCCTAAAAGTAACAATTTTTAAATATTCTCAGTCTCAGATTTACGGGGCTTTAAACAAAATCTTCACACACATATCCCCTACATAATCTTTACACTTTTCAATTATTCGTTAAATCAATTGGAACCGATTTTGATTTCTTAAGTATTGCATTTTAAACTTTACAAATACCTTTATAGTTTTCTACCTTGCTTTGCGTTTTACGATTGTATTTTCCTTGAAACTATCAATTTCAGAATGCATTGTCTTCTAGTTGATGGGATTTGAGAATAAAGGGAACCCTTGAAATCTCTTATACGTCTTTCTGTAAGTTGAGTTATTCTTAATATAGAAAATAAAAAAAATCAATATAGCTTTCTGCGGTCTATAAAATGTATAGTTTTTGAGTGCAATTTGATTTGTTTGATAAATTTTTGTTAGATTGATCTTAGGTAAACACTCGTTTCACAGAGTTCATGTCGAAAACTGAAGAAAATAAATTTTATGACTTTTGATTCAAGCACAATATTGTGTCAAAATATAAATTATAAAATTGAACAAGCAAACTTTTAGTGATTTATATTATACTAGTTTCCACACAAGATTTTGACTGCTCAATATCAATCGTTCACCTAAACAGCTATTGTTCTATACTTCTAATTCAGACTTTCAATCGCCGAATTTATTGTTTTAGTGTATATTCATTAATAATTTTCAATCCAAATTAACTTAATTTTACTTTTCCATTTTTATATTGGAAAAAAATCTTCAATCTAACAACAGTAGTAACATCCACATTTATGAAGGAAGAAGTCCTGACTGACTCAGGTATCAACGCAATGCCAAAACTATTGGAGGTACCAGTACAAAATTTGAGAAGATTTCCTTTTGTACTGAAGGCTTCATTTTAGCGTTTTTTTTTTTTTTCAAAAATTCCAACCAAAAGAGGAGGAAGGGGTAAAAAGTGAGTCTATTTCTCCATAGGAATAGCATTGTGCATTGTCATTGTTTAAGTATAGGATTAACGAAAAATTTCAATTAGAAAGAAATTTCAGCGTGAGCAATAATTGAATATTAGTAAAGCATGTGAGTTTAATACGTAAGATTTAAATTTGAGTATTATTACTTAATTTTTGTATTTATTTTTTATCATTATTTAATTTCTAATGCTTGGTAAGATTTGCTTTACTCGATTTGATTTGGTTTACGAATATAAATAAATGCAGGTATATTTATGCAGTTATGGAACGTTTGTTGGTATTTCATAATTTTTTTTCAATCCCAGTAAACGGTGCATGTGTCTATTTCATTTTCCGTCTTTGGTGTTAGGTATGGGACATAGATATTAATTGTGCTTACATCATATAGGCAAGGTTGATAATGATGGTTTACTGAACAGTGAGGGGAAGAAGGTGGGGGGGGGGAGGGCGATTTACATTAAATCAAAGTTACATTATATACAGGTCACCGGTATTAAGGGTACTCCCGTGCAAGGCCGTGTTTATAGTGATAGTATTATATCAAATAGTAATGTCATTTTGACATTTTCGTGTAATTATTATAACATAGAGATATATAGTCGACAGCGAGGGTTCATAATAGGATATTTGTTACTAGACCTCTCTCTCCCCTCCCTCTCTCTTTTGAGCATATTCTCAATCTCGGTAGCTGTGTTTCAAGTATTCAGCTTAAAAATTAAAATTTATTTTATTAACTTTTTTTAATAGTTCGTATAGGTTCTTGAAAATTGTCTTTTTTTATTATTTCAAGTTAAATCACAGGCTTGGCTTATTAACTGATTTTCCTCCTTTTCTGTATTCATAAATTCAGTATTGGAAGCTCTCCCTAAAACACACTCGTGTTCTTTTACACTCGTAAAAGCTGTCATTAAGTTGCAGGTGGTTTCCACCATGCCGAGGGCGGTTGCCTTTGACTCCATTTTGAATATCAAATGTTCCCTTTCGATGTGCCAGAATGTGCCGATGAGGAATTTGATATGGGGGTGGGGGGAGCTTATAAATTTAAAGAGCGATAGCCCTCTGGAGACACGCGTATCCATGGAAACACACGCACGCCCTCTTCTTTTCACGCATGACCACCTGTCCTACAAAAGAGGATGACGAAAAAAATGTGGTGTTGTGTTATTTCCACCAGACGATTATATTTGAGCCTCTACTTCGGCAGTGTACCTGTCCGCCGCTGTTCGTCGTCGTGTGTCGCAACTGAATTCGAATGGAATATTGGCGCGCAATCCAGATATGTGTGTTCTATATTATCGTTCCATCCGAATGATGACTGTGGATTTTCGACAAGTTTCAAATTCGAATGTGGCAACTGTAGTGTATTCTTAGAAGACGTTAAAGTTTTTATACTTATTGATGGCAACTCTTTGATGTAAACAGGAAGATGAAGAAGCAACTCTTGTTCTGGTTTCGAATAGATTCGAGATGCGGCTTCCGCTAATGCGGGATGTGAAGAAAATATTTCGCAAAATTTTAATGAGAGGCAGATTTCATATTCATCCGATACGTCTTGTCTATCGTTAAGAATAATGAATTTTATGGAAATTTAAGTTTAATTATCTTAATGATAAATTCATAAAGTATTGCAATAAATTTAATTATGGATGTAAAAGTTGTGCTAATGAACGCTATATTTTCAGGTAAAAGTAAAAACTTTTATTCCATATTGCTTATTAAAATATTAATCTTTCAACCTATATCCTTAAATATGCCATACAAAATAACAACATGAATTTTTAATTTAAAATTCGTCGTTATGTGTGATATTTTAACTTATTTGTTATTTACAAAATCATTCAAAGGCCAAAATGTGATTTTGGTTTAAAAAAAAAAACTTAATGCGTTAACGGATTAATTTAAATAGCTAATAAACTATGACGACATTTAAACTTATTGTGATGACAATTTAAAACAATATTTAAAAGATAATATCTGGAACCCTTAAACAATGTCGACAGCATACAGTGAATACTTAATGATAATTATATTTGCAAGAGGAGAAATAATGTATGGAATTTGATCAAATATACATATGCGAATCTTTCAAGTGGGTTCATATGAATGAACGTTTGGAGTTTTTATTTACCATCATTATTACAAAACGACACATTATGAACATAAAGTTTTGTGATTTAAGAGACAAAAGGATTACTATTTGTGTTTCTCTATCTTTTTTGATCTAAAGTTGCTTGGCATTGGAGACTCAGAAAATCAGTCGAAATATTTATTTTTACAACAAATCGACCTATAAAATTGTGAAATTTTCTTTTTACTGAATACCATATTTAAAATTAGATATTAAGTAAACTCTCTTGTGGCAAGAACTTACAGTCAATTGTCACATATCGAATATATTAACTTAGAACACATTTTCGAAAGAGCATGTCTCTTGCTGCTGTTTTAAAGTGGAAAAGGAAACAAGGTAAGTACTATTTTAGTTTCTGTGTTCGTAATGAAAGTTTCTTTTTTTTTTTTTAACGATTAAGTAATTTTCTTAGATAGCCCCTAAAACTAAACTCCCTGGCCCAACAGCCCATTACTGGGCCAAGACCTGCCGTGCCCATTTCAGCTTTCGTGACCTAGGGTGCTAGGCATATGTCCCGGTAAGGTGGTCAGTCTCACGTGGAACCCCCAGTGTTTACTTCCCAAACATGCTTGGTACCCATTCTATCGATCCACTCAAGGGATGAAAGGATGGGTCAACCCTGCCCAATCCGGGATTCGATCCCCGGACCTGTGGCGTTTCAATGCGAAGCACTACCACTAGCCCACTGGGCCTCCTTAGATGGAATAAGACTTTTATAATTTGCATTTGTGTTTCAATAAATATTTGTATGGAATATTTGTTCTTAAAATATATCAATGCCCCTTAATATTAACTAGAATTTATCATCATCATAAGAAAATAAATTATTAATTTAACTGTTTTCTTTCTTTTTTTTCTAATAAATATAATGTTATTTCAGAAGGTAGGGAAAACATATTTTCACCGATAAGAGTTGTAAAATCTATAGAAAAAACATGTTTTTACCAAGAGTGGTAAAAACCATGAGAAAAACAGGTTTTTACCAAGGCGGTAAAAACCATCGTAAATACCGGTAAAAACCTTAAATGGTAAATACCGTGCCAACCCTTTCTTTTCAAATTATGGGGAGTAAAATATAGTTTTTATTTAAAAAAAATACAGTTCAACAATTAAATGACAGTAATTTCCAAAATTTGTTCCATGAAGCCTAAAAAATAGTAATGGAAATTGGATAAAGCTCTTATATTGTTGCAATTAAAAAATCCCATCTATAATAATAAAAATGAAGTTTTGTATGTGTGTGTGTATGTATGTCTCTCCGAAACTCACAAACTAGACATTTGTTTGACTCGTAACTTGGCACAAATGCGTAGTTCCTACTTGAGTTACAAAATAAGAACTTTCAGAGCTCAAAGTGTTCTATTTTTAGAGAAAATTCGGATTTTCTGGGAAAACTACACCACTTTCGCTCAAATCCGACGATTTCTTTACTTTCCTGATGCCATCTGAAGAAACAATTAAATAAAACTTTCAACGAAAACAAATAAAATTGAAAATGTTTATTTTATTGTGTTACCATAACTTTCAGAAACTAAATTCATTATTTGAAAATAATTTATATGTTTCAAGTGACGTATTTCCGACAAGTCTTGATTCTTGGATTTGTTATGGGTTTAGTTGATGATTTCGTCAATGATGGTTCTGTTGATTACAAATATGCATGTTCAGGCAATAACTGTGTAGCTAACCTATAAGTTCTAGAGCTGCCGTTAGGTCTTTATTTTCTCGCCAAATACGTTGCCAATTCCGCCAAATTATAATAAAAACTCGCCAAATGGGCAAATGGTTTGTTAAGCTATTACTGAACAATGATGGTTAATAAAGGTCATAGCACGAGCTGCATATTAGGGTTTTATGTCTTTACTTTTTCGCCAAATACGTTGCCAATCTCGCCTATTCATTGATTAAAACTCGCCAAATGAGCAAAATGTTTGTTAAGCTATTACTGAACTTGATGGTTAATTAAGCCATTGCACTAGAGCTGCATATAAGGGTATTATGTCTTTATTGTTTCGCCAAATATGTTGCCAATCTCGCCAAATTATTAATTAAAACTCGCCAAATGGGCAAAATGTTTTTTTAAATAATTTATAAGCTGGTTGGATATGCTAAGGTCGTTGTGTTAGAGCCGTATAATGGGTGTGTTTGTAGCTATATCTATTTTCTCGCCAAATTATTTACCAAAACGAGCCAAAAGAATTAAAAGGTTTTATGTATTTATGAGGGAATTGTGATGACATTTATGAGTACACTTTACTGCGTATTTCTGATTTTAGAATATTAGGGCAATGAATTGAGATTTTTACTTGATAACGAGTGCGAAGAGAATAACTTAAGTTTATGATTTTATAACAGGTTATATGGTACACATACTTGGATCGATTTGATATTTATTTAATCCGTGCGAAGTACGGGTATAAATTTGCTAGTGTAGAATAAAATTTATTAAGTACAAAATAATTTGAGAGATCCTTTCGATTTTTTAAAAAATTTTAATGAAGGGTTAATATTGCTTCTAGTTTGTTGCTTTATTTTTTTGAACTAGAAAAGATTACATTTCTCTGTAATATAAATATGCGTAACTTATCGATATATCTTTTGATCAAGTTCATTGACATGCACAGTTAATGTGTACCCAGCTTATTGAGAGATGATAAAAGTTTGTTTATAGATTATAAAGATAAATGTAAAAACTGTTTCTTAACTTTAATTTATATATCGTTAAAATATAAGTTAATTTATTTCTATATTAGAGAAATTCAAATAGGACATTTATTGAATATTAAGCACTGTTTAGGTGTGCCAATTTTTATTTATTTTTTTGTTCTCTGTAAAAAAAAAATGTCGAAATTCGCAGTCGCTAGTCGTAAAATGTGATCAGTTTTTTTTTTTTTTTGTTTTTGCACCAACAAAATAAATTTAGTAGAAGTTATCACGACTACAGTTTTTTTTACAAAAAAAAAAAGACCCTTCAATACTAACTTTTTTATATCGTGGTTTCCAAGAATCTTGCCAAAAATAATTATCTTAAAATCCGAATACGGCAATCCTAAAATCACACTATCGATTTACAAATTGCGTAACTTCGGCGAACTTCCTAAAATCTCCAAATTGTGGTGATTGTCAAATATATATTGACAAATACTTAAAAAACTCAGACTACCGCATCCGACGAATATCCACAAATTTCGGCTGCAGTAAATTGTGATATCTTAAATTATAGAACTCCAGCTATCCTAAAATGGCAAATGATCCCATAAAATCGCGAAATTCCTGCGACTCTATAAACATGCAAGCCTGGCGACCTTAAAATCGTCCATTTGAGCACTGTAGACTCTAAAAATTGTGAATAAATCTTTCAAAATGTTTCTTTTTTTCATATTAAAAAAAAAGCTTCTAGATAATATACATACGCTAATATTTTTTTAAAGTTAGTTGCATATATTGCTCCTAAATTTCGTTATCCGATTTCGAACACTAGGTGCCAGAATTCAAAAGTTACCAACAATTTACTTTACCGAATAGCATACAAAATCTCCACAGCATCCTCCGAACTAGAAAATGGGCAAAAATGAATGGTTGCTTTCACTGCATAAATTTTAAATTAAGTTTATTTTAAATGACATATTTTTTTTAAATATCACAATTAGGTTTAATTTTGAAGATATGATTATAAAAAATTTCGAATGAAAAAAAAAAGCGCATTATTTTTCAAAAATTTATTATTTATAAAATTTTCAATTTTAAGGTATCATTGTAAGAAAGACTGATGCTCAAAATAAGGAAAAGGCCGAGTGACGTATTTTTTTGTTAATTTATCAAAATTTACTTTTTTCGATATTCTTTTTAATTTTTTTTTGTTAATGACGATAATTTATAGCGTTTATTTTGTGTAATGAGATTCTAGGATCTTCTCGCGATAGCTTTACAAGAGTTCTGTATTTGATATTAAAAGCGATATTTTTCAGAAAAAATAATGAAACTATCTGGCATGGGTTTCAACAAAAACAAAATAAGGAAATACATCCTTTAAAAGTAAAGTAAATTTTTTGGTGAATCGCGGAGGCGAAACGAATGACACTCATTTACCTTTTCTTCACCTTTCAGTGACGTCATTTGTTCTCGTTTGTTTGGACGCTATTTATCGTTTTTATTGTTCAAGAATTTCAAGTTTGAATCACTGCTTGAAAAAACATAGAGCCAATACATATCCACGTTTACTTATTTTAACTACTTTGCTATAATTTTTTTAATACTGAATCTAGAAGAAACTTACTAATTTTAGGTTTTTTGCTTAAATAAAAAAAAAAAAAAATATTCAGTGTTTGTGCCAAGGAGAGGGTGATAATTTTCCATGCAATATAAGCAAGATAACATAACAAATTGTAAAAGCTTTTTTATTACCGTAATGGTTACTTATAAAGCATTATGGATTTCAAACTTTATAAAAAAATATAATTTTCAGCTTTATGTAAATGTCAAATTTATGTATATGTTATAAGTTTTTTTTCTTTTTAAAATTTAGTATTGAGTGTGGAATACGATTTCCATTTGAACGCAATTTAGACGATATTTAAAAAAAAAAACTAATAATATATTTTAAATAAATAAATGAATGGATAGATATACAGACAGTTAGATGAATAAAAAAAATGAGTAAAACAAAATATGAATCATTGTGAATTCTGGAATTTCTGTACTATTCACAATTGCTGGACTTAAATTTTCTTAATGGTATTAATATGCACTATTTAATAGATGAAAATGGTTGGAAAACACAACCAAAAAATATTTTGATAAGCTTCAAAAATTGATATCAAAATAATTTTTTTGTATATATGTCTTTAAGAAAAGGTATTTTTTAAAGAATTTTTATTGCTCTTGTTTTACACTTATACAAAAAATACACATGCAAAATTAATTTCAAAGTTGTTTATAAATATAATAGAGTTGCAGACACTAAAAACATTAAGATCTTTCGCAAATAAATATTAGTAGTTATAAAGAATTTTAAAAACAAGTGCGCATGAATTCAGTCAAAACGAAACTAACTGCTGAAACGCGACTTCGATTTCGCGCATCTCGCCAAATCCAAATCTAGCCAAATCCTACGGCCAAGTATACTGGGCGGTAATTAAGGGTTGCTCACTCCTCCCGCAGTCGTGACGTACTTCATGCTCCGCCTTCGATCTCCCAGCTCTTTGCCTCTGGCGCTTGCTATTTGGAAAAATTTAGTGTTGCTTTGCCAAGTAGCAGATCAAGTGGTTTTTTAGGTTTCGCGACATTTGGTTGACAGGCAACCTCCAAATGCAGTATCGTTTGCTTTTGAGGATTTGAGGTTTATTCTTATTTTTTACTTGTTAAGTTGTCGTTTGATTTGATGGTTTGACCACGGGATTTTATTTGAACTTGCACGTTTAACGTTTAATTGTAAGAAATTCCGATAAGATATGGAATATACGTGTACTGAAGTTGAGTCGAGGAAAATATATAAAACAGACCGAAATAGAAACATAGATTTCTTCTCAAAATTGACAGTTTATTTTTAACATGATTAAGTAGTGATTTTAGTCAATTCTTGGTTTTGTAATGTTATTCATAATCAGCATATCTTTTAATTATGATATTACAAAATAAGTTTAGAGTGTTCAGTATTATTTAGAGTGGTTTTATGATCAATTGAATAATAGAGTCATATGGTAGAAGGGATTAATGAAAGAATTAATAATAAATAATTTTTTAACAATATTCTTAGACACTTTAATATTTAACCTTTTTTTTTCAATTGGAAACATTTGTAAAGGTAAATTTAAATTGTGAGTACTGAGTAGTGATTTATTTTTCGAAATTTTGTGCCTCCTCTTCCTGTTATCCGGAGAACAGGGGAAAATCCCCCTCTTCTTTCATGTGGCTTACACTCTCTTATCAAAAGGAGCAGCTTGCGGCAATGTCAAGTAAGGTTGTCGCTACTCGCTGTCTGGCTGTCTCCAGTTATGGAGCGATAACTAGTGGCTAGTGCCTTAGGTCTTTCAGGTGTTTAGGCCATATTGAAGTGATTAGTATTTGTCTAGGTCCTTAAGATCTTATGTCCTTCGGAGCTAATGCAGTTTTTGCTAAAGGTATCAAAGTAAAATACTGCATGTATATGTGAATGTATAATGCAAAGAAGAAATACTTACACTCTTAAAACAAAAGAGTGAAATCCACTCCAGTAGGAGAAGTGCATTTACGACACTGGAAAGGAGTGAATATTAACTCGGACTGAGTTAAAATCACTCATTTGGAGTGATCCTGTCGGAGGTTTAACACACAAAGTATCCACTCCTTTCGGAGAGTGCATTTTCAAGACTGGAGGAATGAAATCAACTCAGACTAAGTTAAAATCGCTCATTTGTATTAAGAGTGTAAGATAAGGAAATATTGACTGCTGGAAAATATATAATTTCCTTCTTTTATATTATATAAAAGAAAAATATTTATTGCACGTAATTATAAAAAGTTAATGTATCCGAATCTCAACTTTTTGAAAATTCTGTAAATTTTCTCTCTGTTTGGAAAAAGTTAATTATACCCACAGCGGCTTAAATAACTATTTTCCCTGATATTGCTGATGGAAAATTATAGTTTCTTACAAAATTAGAAATTTGGTTTTAGTTAAATCACTTAAACAAGCGGTTATTTCAATGATAGACCAATAAAAGAGACGGAAGGAAATTATGAATCATAATTTGAAAAACATTTCGTTTGAGCCTTTTTTTTTTTGCAATATAGACATTTCGATTTCAAACAGCTTGGGTAAATGCATTTTTGTTTAAAATTAAAAAAAAAACCTAATATTTCATAATTCTAAATATTTTTAAGTAAAATTAATTTTTCTCAATAAGTATTCTAAACCTCTTCAAGATCTCTATAAGAGATCGATCTCAAGTTGTGCCAGGTCTCTATAACAATTTTATAATATGTTCAATTGGATATTGTAAATAAAGTAAAGAAACGGATTTAAATTATCGGAAAAGTTTATTCTGTAATTTGAAAATTTTAGTCAGCTTGAGGTTCCCCTTTGTTGCAATTTGTGACTTTAGCTTTCATATAGCTATATTAGAATAAAGTATTATGTATTACATCTTGCTAAAGGTGTCACGTTCTGTCACAAGTAATAAAAATTATGTAAGTCATGACTATTCCTCAAGTTTTAAACATTAGTATTTTCCATCAGCATTATATAATTCATTTAATCAGTTTCGTTTAAGGGGGTTCAATACTCTCAAATCGGTGAAAAAATCAAAACAAAAATTATTGGCTTAAAATACTATTACAACCTTTATTAACAATGTCACAAAGTATCAAGACGATTGGAAAACTATTTTTGACATTAAAAGCCATTTTAATGTCATGGCCTCGTAAGGAAATGGGTTAACAATAAAAACCTTAAACGCGTTTTTCTCAGAACTTGATTTTTTGAACTGCGATGTACCTTTTCTCAAAAACTATGCTATGTTTTCTCATAAACTATTTTTATATGATGTAATACATAGTATAGATTAATCTGAGGTTATGAATTTTAATAAAACTAAAGTGAAAAAAATGTTATTGGGCAGTGAGAAATTTCATGATTTTTTGGGTACTTTAAAACTTATTTTATTTAAAAAAATCTAACAGTTATTTAAAAAATACTTTTAACCTCAGATTAATATATATAAGGTTGGTATAATACACACAGAAATTTTTAAGCTGATCTGATCAGTAGTTATTGTGAAAAGGTACATTGCAATTGGCCAATTTAACATTATCGATATACAACATACTGAACCCCCTTAATTGGATTTGTCCCTGACCACTAATGGTAGGGTTTACAAGAATTAAATCGATTAAAAAAGTAATGGAAAATGGAAGAGAGCAAACTAAAAAAAAATATATTTAATTCTAGAAAAAAGTAATAACAAAAACGAAAAAAAAAAAAAGGATTTTGAATATGTTACTGGTAAACGTATTATAATCAAGGTTTCGCAATCGTCACATGGAATTTGCGCCCTTGGATGAGAATCTTCGCATGCAACATGCACAAATTTAATGAACATTGAAGAGTTTTTTTTCTTTTATTTCTTCTACTTTACTCTGCCCGTTAGGGGTGACTATTGCTAATGGGCTAGAACATACAATATTTGGTTTACTTTACTTTCATACAGAAATAGAAATACAGACACCATTTATCATATACACGTAGGGTAGTGAGTGCAGTTTTTAAATTTTGGATGAAAATCCTGCAGTACATTTAAGCGGAAAAAGGGTTTCTATACTCAAAATTAAAATTTTACAGCTTATATGTTAGTAGTTTTACAGCTTAGTTGTTTTGTATAATCTTTGAAAGTTAAATATATTTATTGAACCTAATTAAAATTTTGCATGTGTTAATGTAGCAAAATCATATTCGAAATAAAACATATTTCTAAATTAGATTTTTAATAGAATATTTTAAAATAAAATTATAAGGAAACACTGGCTTAAATCCGGAGGGAGCACACACCAGTGGCGGATCTAGGATTTTTCTGAGGGAGGGGCGCACCCAAAAACTTGCCTGAAAACCCTATCACAAAAGCTGGGACGCAACTAAAACAAATTTCTAGGGAAAGGAAGGGGGGTTCAATTTCATTTATTTTTCATTCATTTTATTTTTTAATAATTTTTTATTAAAATTATTTTTAATTAACATTATTTTATTTTTGATTTACATTAATTTTTAATTTAATTCTTAATGATACTTATTTTACTAGTTTTTTTTTACTAATTACTATTTGTGAACTAACATTACTTTTTACTTTTCCTAACTAACGTTTATATTGTTAAATAGATTATTCATGAATAATTAAAAAAAATAAGTGCAATAAATAGGGAAAATTCAATTAAGGGGAATGTTTTCGATGATAAAATGCTCTTGTTTTCACTTTTCTATGTACTGCGATTGCATTGGTTTCACTCTAAAAATGATAGAAATAGATGAAGTAGATGATATTCTATGCAAGCTTTCTTTAACAAATGTTTTGATAAAGCAACTACAGCACAGCAAGAAGTTGGCATTAAGTAGCTAACATATAAACAAGGAAAACAATGATTGTATATCTTGAAAATGGCATAGTTATTCGAAGTAACTAATTATTAAATTAAATACGACATGTGAAAGCTTTCCAATAAAATAATCAAATGATTTAATTTTTTAAAACTTCACCGAAGCTTATTTATATTTTTAGTTAATTTTAGGACGTCGTACAGGCGTGAATCGCCGATGTGAAACAATTTCCAAATTGTATGCAAGTATATACTTATATAAACTTATATAAAAATAGCAACTTAATTTTATCTTAAGGTGTTAGAGTTCCTTAATATCCCCAAAATAACTGTCGGACTATTGCCCGTGCAGCCAAAAAATGCTCGATGATTAATAATCTGTGTAGAGGGAGTGTGGAGATTTAATTTTGTCAAAATGTTTCTTTTTTTTATTTTGTTTTCAATAATAAAAAAAACCGGTCAACAGGTCTTGAGGAGGGGGCGCGCGCCCCCCTGGCTAGATCCGCCACTGGCACACACAAGCAAATTTATACTTCAAGTTTTGTACTTAGAAAAAATATTTTAGTTTTTGATACTCAGATACGTCCACGTAAAACTGAACTACATTCTAACCTAAAAAGAACGTAAATGTAGCCAAGTTCATTCTTCTGGGACTGGGTTTTAGATTATTAAAATACCTGTGATAAAAATAAATAAAAAAAAATGTCTAACAGTTGAGGTCAATTCGTCACATATCAATTATCAGGCACAGTTGTAGTTTCTAACTTAACTGATGATCCAAATGTTTAAAAATCGATTGTATGATAGGAAAGCTTCGGAAGGATGTTTATATTACTATCAAAATTACTAAAATTAAAAAATAATTTTTTTTCTCTATCTTGCGCAAATAAAAGATGTAGGTAAATGAAGAACTGCCCTTCACTAACTAAAAACTGTTTATCAAAATGATGTTGCGGTAATTTACGAAAACAAAGATTGTGTTGAAATAAAATATCTTTATCTATTAAAGCAATATTTATTGGTTCAATTTTAGAACGATTATGTTAAATGCAAGTTTCACGTCAAATATTATTGTGATTATGAATAATTTTTTTAATACATGGTAATTCGTTAAAAGTTTTAATTATTATTAGTAAATAAACTACTTTTTGATCTAAATAATATGTATTCAAATATATGTAATCGTTATACTCCGCAGAATGATCTAGGACGTTGGAATTTTTTTTTATCTAAAGCCATTTCAATATTTTAAATTCCTGATTTTACCTGATTATTTACTGTTAAAACTGCAGATTTAACCCTCGAATGCATACTGTTGCCATATGGCAACAGGCAACCTGATCCACTTTATTCTATTAAAGTAGAGCTCCCTCTCGACAAATCTGTGTTTTTTCATCTATTACATTCCATTTTGAAGCTATATTTACTAATAAAATCCTCATAGATGACAGTAGTAAAAGTGTATTCAAAATTAAAGAGTGAAGCTATTAACTGTTGTAAAATTACGTCTTTGGCAGTATTCAAAGTGTAATAATATTAGTACTTAATAGAAATAAATTGTTAAAAAAAAACAATTATAGTTCAAGAGGGTTATTTTTAAATATATCTAGTAGTTTTCTAATCATTCTTATCAAAATTGGAATTTTGTAGTTGGTTTTTTCCATATGGCAATATTTTTTAAAATTGAAATTATTTAAATTCCAAAGCAGTTAATTTTTTTCAGTATTTTTCCCATAATGTATGAGTATTAAAGATACAAATATATTTTTTATGGATGAAAAAAAATCCATGCATTACAGAGTTAATGGTCATTAAATAATCAGTAAGATGATGTCTTACTAAAATTTTGTAATTTTAATAAGCTCAGCAACAGTTTCTTCAGTAGGCATTCGGAATAAGTCTGGAATTTTCGACACGCGTTCATGTAATTATTAGTGAACAAATAAAATAGATATTATGTATGCTTTTCAAAAAAATTGAAAAATGTCGAAACTTTTATTAAAATAAATATACATATATATAAATGCTTTTAAAAAACTTCTTACATTTTATGTTTTTATAAGGTAGAAATTTAATATATTGTGTCTGCGATTGGGTTAAAAAGGGGGAATATTTTTGAACTGGATAGTGGAGTATATATAAATACCAATTATTTTTTACTTAAAAAACACATCCGTCAGAACAACGTGCATTTAAATTTTTAAAAAGAAGATTTCCTATGCTTTTCTGCTTTAGTTGTGTTGCAATGCAATGTATACCCGAATTACGAAGTGCGGGAAGTGCGCTCTGGCCTTCAGTAAAGCTGAAATGACCATCCCAAGACATCTCCAAGACATCCGGCGACCGATAACAGACAGGTTATATTACTGCTATCTATTGTAACTATTAAAAAACTATCACGAAGCTGAAAATATCCAGTCCAGCAAAGATGGTATCCACAAATGAAAAATATGAGTCTGATCTCTCCGAGTTCAAAGTGCTCATTAAGTTTTTTGTATTTTATGGTTTTTTTAATCTTTACACTGACTTACACCTTCTGACACTCATTACACTTCTCTTAATTTTAAAAAACTATGTCTAGTTTTTTAATGTGTGGTTTGCATTTTTTGTTATATTTTTTTCTTTAAATATAAGTATTACTTTTTTAATTTTTTTGGCCAAAGGAAGAATTAAAAATCTAAATGCGTACGTATTCCTGATGTCAAAAAGGCACTTTTATTGGATCAATTTGTTATTGATAAAATAGGAAGTCATTAGATTTACACCATATTACATATTATTTTAAGAACTGGGTAAATAATAATATTTTTATAACAACGTGCAAAAAAGTTCACTTTTTTGTATCATATTTATTCATAAATCGTTGCGAAGGTGACACTTTACGTGCTTACGTCACAGACAGTGGCGAAAATGCTATTTTCGGCACTAGTGCGGTAAAGTAAATAAGAGTATCTGATTGGTAGAAAAACAAAATGTCATGAATATCTCCATGGAAACTAAATGATGTCATGAAACTCGCTTATTTCAATTGGTTCATTACTTTTGCATTGTCTAATATCTCCATGGAAACTACAAGTACTACAGAAATTATTAAAGGAAATTAAATAAGACAAAAGTAGGAACACAAATTTCACGCTTTTGCACGTTATTATTAAAATATTGCGGGCAAGCACGTGCCAAATAATACTTTATTAAGTTCTTCTCATTATTTCACTCGCTCGTGAAATAAAATCCACTATTCTTTTCGTCACTAGTTGCTTAAATAACTATTTTATAATCACGCGTGTGAAAAAAAATCCAACTTTAACATTATAATTTCAATATCAAACAAGTGCAAAAAGTTAGACTTTTTGAAAAAGTACTTTTTTTTCACCCTTTTTATAAGATGCCAACATTTCAACTAAAATTTATATTTAATAATATTCAGAGATTTATAGATCTGCTTTATTTTAAAACATAATGCGTCTGAATTATTTTTGAAACGTAAAAGTAGTTCGGAAATAAAATCCACTAGTTAAGTGTTACTTTTCATACTTGTTGCACAAATAACTAATACTTTGTCTTTTCTGTCTACTCTCTTTTTTTTTTGTCTTTCTAACTACTTTGTCTTTTCAAAACTCTCTTATTCTATAAGAATACCAAAAACACTTCCGAAAAATGAAATTTAAAACGTTATTGCAAACAACAAGTCTTGTTTACCCAAGTTTACAAAACAGTAAAATATTTAAAGATGCGGCCAGAAGGGATTTTTCTCGCCAAAATATCATAGCGCCAAATAAGAAGCCAAACCCCAGCTCTTTGCCTCTAGCATCTCCCAGCTCTTTGCCTCTGGCAAAGAGTTGGGAGATTGAGGCGGAGCATGAACACGCCAGGTGGAGTGAGCAACCCTTAATTACCGCCCAGTCCAAGTATCACATCGATTACAGCAACCCTCAGAAAACAATCAGCCTTTTAACATGTCACATTGTGCACATGTTAAATCTTCCAAAAGTTTGATTTGTTTGTGGTTTTAAAAACCACGTGTACTATGGATATTGTTTTTGTAGGTAAGTTAAAATAACCCTTTCCCCACTTGGATTGATAAAATTCTTTAATCAAACTATAATTTTGAGCATTCGTTTTATTTCCTGAACGCACCGATTACACCCTTGGCTTTCGTTATCTATCACCTTTTCATATCAGATTGCAGCCGGTATTCTTTTTAAACAGCTACACTAACAAGTAAAAATGTTCTGATGTAAAAGTTTCGAATTATGAATTGTCTTTGCATGAATTTTTGTGGTTTTTGATCGAGCCATTGCCGCAACCACTTGATTGTTTACATTTTGTTTGTTTACGATCGGGGGTCCGAATGCGTGAGTCATACGTAATGGGAAGGTGACATTACAGGACCTCCGTAAAAAAAAAGCTTGAAATCGATGTTGATTTATATTGTAACTTTCAATAATTTTTCATTTTTAATGAAGGATGGCTTGTAATAAAGACTTATAGTTTTGTTATTCAGTTATTTTTAAATTTTTTGTTGATTCATGATACACATGTAGCTCTTTTTTTTTGTTGTTTACTTATTTTTATGTCATTAAACTGATGTCCCAATATGAACTTTGTTCAGAATAATGTAAATTTTTTTTAAATATGTAATTTAATTATTATGGTTTCAATAAGTTTAGGGGATATGTTGCCCTGTTTATCTTTTTCGTGGTTACATTTAGGAGTAATGTGTGCATAATAACTATTCGATTTGCAAGAAGTTGTAAATTAAGTTTGATAAAATACTACAGTGTATTGTTTAAAATATAATTAATTTTCATAGCATTTGAAGTGAAGGGTAAAAAGTTATGCTTCGAATTCTTGTCAGGCAAAGTTTACTTGTCCCATTTTTATCTTTGAAGCCATTATATATTAAGAAATACTATTTATAGAAAACATACATGGCCTACATACATAGTATGTTTATAAAACTAAAGATACTATGTCAGAAAAAGTTTTGATAATCATAAAGTTGCATGATCTTTTTACTTATGCAAGTTAAAAAATTCATCATATACGTTAATCATTCTTTTATTTTTAGTTGTTTTCTTTATTGTTAGACTGTGCTCTAATCGCGAATTACATGCATTTTTATTTTGCTATTCTGATTATATTCCCTTTTTTCATGATAGATGAACGGGAAGATGTCCAAAAGAAAACTTTCACCAAATGGATTAATTCTCAACTTGGGAAGGTATGCATTGCTATTTGTTTTGGGCTTTCATCTGATGCTTATTAATCGTTAAAGAGAAAGATTTTATAAATTGTCTGGTCCACCTATTAATAATTTTCTCAACCCAAACAATTAAGGTATCTGTGGCGGCTGTTCAAAGCAGTGATAGAATTTGAACACAAACATTTAGGAGTGATTTGGCTACTAACTAAAAGATCAGAACTAGGATCAAGTGCACATGTTTTTAAAAAAATATTTATGGGGGAAAATGCTATTTTCGTGTAATTTATATGCTAACTCCAAAGATTGCAGAGTTGAGCACCTACAGAATTACCAGAATTTTGCGATATCAGGGAGCCTGTGTTCCTAAATTTAAGGAAGCACAATTAATGATCATCGAAGTATCACATTTTATGTACCGCCAAAGTTTTGTGATTTTTAAGGTATAGATATTTTTGACAAATTTCAGATCGTTGGAAATTTGCGATTTTAAGACGATAGTTTTCAGCAAGATCTTCGGAAACCATTTTAAAAACTTGAAAGTAACATTTAAGAAAACAAGTCAAGATAATTAATTTTGAAGTAAAAAAATTGTAGGATTTACTTGTAGGACTACTTTTAAATTGTAGGACTACTTTGCGACTAGCTACAATGAATTTCAAATTCTGGTTCTAAGTAACTATACCTGTTACAAGCCTATTTATTTCTCTGTAAAAGTATGTAATGATTCATATATATTTATATCAATAAATTTTTATCTGTCTTTGTACAGGGTAATCATCCATTGGTGAAGGATTTATTTTACGATTTGAGAGATGGAACACGTCTTTTGGGACTTTTGGAAGTCCTTTGTGGGAAAGAACTGGTATGACATATTAAAACGATATTTTTGTGATTGATGTAGTATGACTTGAGATTATTTAGAAATGCTTTATTTTTATTTTTAATTGAATAAGTGTTTGATATTGCTTAGAAAGTTTTATTCGTAATCAATTTACTATAATGTTTGATAGTAGGTTGTGTCCGAACTTTATACTATTAACTATAATTTATTTAAGGGTCATATACTTTTAAAAATGAGTTTAGTCAATTTGTCAAACAGGTCAATTTCTAATCGGGGTTAAATAAGGTTAAGGTTGTACTGTTAATGAAAAGAGGATCATTAATCATTATTAATGGACAAGAAAATTTCTGAAGAATTTGGAAAAATAGATTTGTACTTAATTCCCATAATGTTGTTCTCAAAGTATTGATATGTATTATATTTAATACCAATTGTTTTTAATGGTATATTGTAACTACCTCTTCACAATTAATTGGACAAGGAGTTTCGCTTCAAATACACCAATTCATATACCTTGCCCTTATGACAAATTAAATTTTTATTATTATTGATATCAAACTCTTTTTTTTTTACCTTTACAGCGGAGAGAAAGAGGGAGGTTAAGAGTTCACCACCTTAATAATGTGGGATGTGCCTTAAAAGTCTTACAAGACAACAATGTAAGATGTCTATGCATTTTTCTTAATTACCCTTTATAATTTTGTCACATATTCTGAAGAAGCGCACAAAATATTGTTGCAATCAAAGCTTTATTATTTCTCCTACAAGTACAACCCAAATTGGAATAGGCAACTTGATATACTGTGTGAGGAATCATGGGAACTGAAGATATTTGCAAATAAGAAAGATCATATGAAATGAAATAATAATTTACTTAATTAAAGGAAATTATCAGATGATAAATAATGTATAATGATTGTAATGATAAGTAATGTATAATGAATGTAAAGATAAATAATGTATAATGAATGTAATGATAAATTATGTAATAACAATTTAAAGGTACAGAAGAGCTGGGTTCTGAACCCGGGGAAACTTATTCACTCTCTTTTGCTCTTCCAAGTGTGCCATCGAACACTGTCAATATAATAATGCCATATATATCTGACATTTTTTATTATTATATATTTTTTTACAGGTTAAACTAGTTAATATTAGTACCAATGACATAGTAGATGGGAACTCTAAACTGACATTGGGATTAGTGTGGAGCATAATTTTGCATTGGCAGGTAAACATCTTTTGGAGATTTTGATATCATTCTTTTTTTTTAAAGTAAATTATTTTTATAATATTTTTCCCTTATGATTATCTAGGTACATGGCGTTCTGAGAAGTGCTGCTGAAGAATTGCCTCAAACCAATTTGGAGAAGACTCTATTGGCCTGGTGTCGAGATGCTACATCTGAGTATGTTAAATTATGTCTCAAAGCGTAATGCTATCTATTCTAATGACTAGTTTTCAATTTTGACTTAGACGCATTTTTTAAATCAAAAGTATCTCTCACTTTTAAAAATTTAAATTTGTCATTATAAGTAAAAAGTAGGGGGTGCGTATATCTACATAACTTTCAATCGCCTCTTAATTGATCAATATACACATTTAAATGCAATTATATAACTATAAGGTAATTATTTCAATAATTTTAAAGCCTAAATGTCCTATGGCAGCTACCTACTAGCAACCATTTGCTCATGCACGATTTTCTTGAAAACCTTATTTTGATATCGAAAGTACTAAGAACTGGTGTACCGAATTTGAGCCCATCACTCTTTTAGTGCCAGCTGTAGAGTGGTTTCAGGCAGACTTGATGAACCAGTGTTTAAAAACCATTTTTTTTACAATTTGAGTCGTTTAAAAAGTGTAGAAAACACAAAATCTCAAATTCGCATTTTCGACTCCATTGCAATACTTTCATTGCCTAATATTTCATGTTCAGTATGTAATATTTCATATTAGGTCATCAAAAGTAACTAATGTACTAGCTGCATACAATAAAAACTAAAATTTTAATAATCTTCCAATTTTTTTTAGTACTTTGTGAAAAAGTTGTTAAATTCAATTAAACATTATGTTAAAACTGTCGTAATTTGTGCTATTCTCTTGTATTGACTTTTATTGAGGAAGTCGTATCCTTTATATGACCTTGAATATTTCCTTTATATCCACTACTGAGGTATTTTTATGCTGAGTAAATATTTTTTTTTCTAATTAGGTATGCAGGAGTAAATGTGAAAAATTTCACAACTAGTTGGAGTGATGGCCTTGCATTCAATGCTCTTATTCACAGGTTTAGGTAATGAAATGTACATTTTTTAATGTAAATATAATTTTTAATTAATAAAAACAAGTTTTTGTACTTGGTTGAAAAACAACAATTTTTATTGTTGTTTCAAATATATATAAAATTGTTTGCAGGCCACAGTTGTTTGATTTTGATGCCTTATTGCGAAAAGATGTGAATTCACGCCTGGAGCATGCTTTTCAAATAGCTTATAAATGTCTAGGGATTGACAAGTTGCTCGATCCTGAAGGTAATTGCACAATTTTATATGTGTTGTTTAGTAAACATTTATTACAACATACTTTTTGGGATGTTTCCTTTTTATAACTATGTGCTTTATTCATCAAAAGTAATAAAAACTATATCTGAAAAAGTTCTTAGTCATTTAGATTTAGTTTAAGTTCACTGACATCCATTTATGAATTCAATAAAATAAACTACTGAAATTTAATAACCAAATTGTGATATTTTTATGCATTATAAAGTAGCTGTACATGTATTTTAAATTGTACAAAGTTGAAATTTATAATCTTTAACCAATACAAAATTGAGAACATAATGTAATTATGTTTTTATTAATTCTGTTTGTTTATATATTGATTTCATTAATTATACAAAACACTGTTTTACTTTTAAATAAAATTTCAACAATGTTATATTAAAGTAGTTATTATATGATTTAGATACAGTGTCCTTTATGTAAAAAAAAATAACCAAATGTATTGACATTATTTTCTATTATTATTAAGAAACATAAGCATATTTTGCCTCTCCTAATTTAACTTTCCTGTTGCAGATGTAAATACTAGTCTTCCAGATAAGAAATCTGTGATGATGTATGTGATGTGTTTCTTCCAATCCCTGCACAATCAGTCTAATCAAGCCATACCCCTCAGAAGGTTGGAGTCACTCGACCTCTCTGATGTGAGTGTCAATAGTTTCGTAAGTTCTTGCATAGTTTGTGAAGTCATTGGTTTTCAGTGTTGATCTTTAAAATGTATTACTTAGTATTGTTTTATATAAAAATATGTATGTTCAGAATCCATATTCCAAGAATGCCAAATCTTACTTAATTTACAAAAATGAATTACGACGAAAATTATGACAGCTTATTTAATTTTAGGGTTTTTATTCCTAAATATTTCAATTGTCTTCATTTTCAAATTTCACGATTGGTGCAATTTTGACAGTTCACAGTCACCAAGGTTTCACAATATAAAGATCCGTGACGTTTCGCAATTTAAAGATTGACGAAGTTTCCCAATTTATAGATAGTCAAAGTTAGTTGTGTCATTTCAGCACTGCTGTTTTTTTGTTTTTAAGCTCACAGTAGAGCGGTGGACAAATTTAGTATAAGTGAAGCTTCACATTTTCAACAAGATTAGTTTCAGTTTCATTTTTGGGAACCATGATAAAAAGAAATGTTATTGAGGGTTTTAAAAAACTAGTCACGAAAATTGTTATTCAATAAATTTATTTATTTGTCTGTTATAGGAGAGTGGTGAATCAAGTCATATCAGCAGCGCAAGTGATCTTTTATCGTATCAAACAACTCTAGAAGATGTCCTAACATGGCTTCTTGAGGATGAAGAAAAGCTGAAAGATCAAGGCATTCCTGACAATCTAGATAGCATCAAAGAACAGTTTCATGAACACGAAGTAAGCTCTCTGTATTTTGTAGCATTTTAATTGTATTAATATGCATTGCTATATGTACATATTTGTAATATCATTGTTGCAATTTGAAAATAGTCATAAATATTGGACAAGGGATCGGTTCACAAAAAACATTTAATTAATGTTTAATATATTTTTAACGTACATTTAATTTAACAATATGAGATAAAACATCCAAGTACACTTCAGCAAATGGTTAAAAAAAAATTCGAATGTTCTAAAAACAAGTATCCTTCTCGCATCGTGCAGCTCGATGGCAATGCTACCGTGTATCAATCTTACAGATATACTAATCATGATTTAATTATTGCTTTAAACATAATACACTTATTTATAAATAAACTAATTCTTTTAAAAGTTAATTTTCTTTCATTTACATCTGTATTTTCAGAACAGTTATTTCAGGACCAAATATAGTTCTGTACTGTAGTATAAATATAATTGTCAAAGTTATTTGTTATAACATCAAAATTTACCTTTTTTCTATAGTAATATGGATTTTAGATAGGTAGTAATGCATGAAAATCTCGATTTACTTTGTTACATATTAGTCATTTAAATGAAGTTTTTTAAGTCCTTTCTAATTAATTGTAATAAATGAAAATTGTAATATTTTATAGGCATTTATGTTGGAGTTGATGCAACACCAAGAAGGTGTGGAGAAAGTGTTATTTAGTGGCAATCAGCTCTTATCTCAGAGTAAAATTACTCCTTCTGAACGGGAGGAAATTGTTGTTCAGATGCAGCTTCTGAATGATAGGTGGCAAGACATTAGATCCAAAGCTGTTGACAGGCAGAACTGGTTTGTTGAATTTATTTTTTCCTGATAACTATTTAACAATGTATTTTAGATCTAAAGTTGGTTTGTGTTTTAAACAGACATTTTAACTGTTTTCAAAATCTGAAAATCTTTGCAGTAAAAATGTATGTTTATAATATTTTTTTAAAGAGGTTCATATAAGTATAGTATATATTTCTTGTATTACTCATTAGAGCTATTCTAATTTTTTTTTGCAACATTGAGGCCTGTTTCTATTAAATTTTTCTTTTAACTTTTTAATTATTGCCTGCATTAACTATAAAAGAATATAAGTAATAGGAAATCAACCTAAAGCTGCAATGTTTTTATTTCTCTTTAGTTTATTTTGTTGCACATTTAGATACAAATTTAATGCAACCTATTGATTGCATGCAACATATTGATTGCATACTTATTTGTGTGCAATAAATACATATTTTTTTATATTAATTTTTCATTTTCTAGCTTGCATGAGAGGTTTATGGATTTGCAAAAGGTTCAATTGGATGGTATATCCAAATGGTTGTTTGAAATGGAAGACAAATTGGAGCATTTGCCTGCCATTGGACCTAATCTGGATACTCTCAAGAAGCAAGTGGAAAGGCACAAGGTTTGTATTAAAAAATATATATATTTAAAAATAATAAATGTGTGAATTGGAATGTATTTATAACCTTTAAATTGAAAAGAATGACACACATGCCGGTTTACACTCACAATTCTGAAACTAATGCTTATAGACTAATTGCATCGTATGCTTTGGCAATTGAAAAGTAATAATACAATAAGTCTGGCTTCAAAGTATTGAAGATAAAAACTATCAAGTAAACATCAACACATATGGCATATTTTAGATTGGCTTTTGTTTTGCTTAAAAATATTTCCAATAAATATGCTGAGTATGTTATGAATGAATTTTTAACAAATTAAATAAAATTTGTATCTTTAAAAGTTTACATTTGTAATCTTTCATAGTAGAAGCCATGGGAAAAAAGTCACGCTTGCTGGCGAAAAAAAAAAAATGGTAGAATGTTTTTTTGTTGCTTTTACGTAATAGAAATGGTAGAAATGGAAGTAATAACAAATATGTAATGTCTGGTTTAAGACTAACAAATAATGTAATGTCTGCTTAACTAACTGTGTTTTTAATGTATTTGAAATTAAAACTAACATAAAATTATTTTCAGTTACTTATGGAAGAGGTAGATCGTAAAAGAGATACAATGGCTAGTGTTACAAAAATAGTTTTTGTCATGGCTGATGAAGACAGCAGTCAAATAGGTACATATCACTGTTTTGAAAACTATCATTTAAATATATATTATCTCGTCTTTCAGAATTCTAATTTTAAGTATATTTTTCACTTGCAGCTTATACATCTTTGAAGCAACAGCTCACCCGAATTGAGCAGCAGTGGGCCAATGTTTGCGATCTCGTTAGTGAGCGTAGTAATCTTTTGCAATTTGTAGTTCCTGAGTGGCAACAACTTGAAGATGAAGAATTGTGTTTTAGTCAATGGTTACACAGGAAAGAACAACAGTTATCGACAATCACTTTGCAGCCAGGCACTGATAGCCGTGCTTTACTGGAGCAAGTAAAGCTCCTTCAGGTAAAAGATATTTGGTTATTTAACGAATGCTAGTTGTAAAATACGAGTAAAACTGCCTTTGTAGGAAATAATATTTCATTATTTTGTGTATTTTGAATGAATTTTTGCATGCAGTTTATGGTACACCGAAAGAGTTTTTTGAGTATGATAAGGAGAATGGCCTGTGGTAGTTTATAATTTTCTTTTGTAAGAATTACCTGGCTATATTTGTTTTTATATTTATATTTTAAATTGAAATACATACCTACTATTAAAAAAAAGTTACCCTTCATTCACTATGGTATTGTATTTCAACTACTCTGAACAATGAAATTCAGTAATATGAGTCAAGTATAATTTAAGATTATGTTTCTCATACTTCTACGTGTGTATTTTTTAAAAAATGAATCGGCAGTATTCTCTAGGATTTGTGAAAGATTTAAACACTATCAAATCGAAAACTGTTACCACCATCAATTATCTTTAAAATATTCTATTGTTTTGTAGAAAAATATTTTTTTTTACCTAATTTAAAATGTTTTTGTACTTTATGCTTACAGACAGTTGAGCAGGACTTAGACATTCATCACCGCTTATTCAACCGCCTCACTGAACGAGCTCAAAGAATCAAAGAAAGACTTGATGACGGCTCACAAGGTTCAATGGAAATAACGGAAAAGCTCGAAAAGCTTACACATCGATGGGATTCTCTCGTACTATTAATGGAAGATTTAAGTAAAAAGGTACAATATAAACTTTTTGATTGTATTGCTGTTCTGTGTTTCTTCTTTCTTCTTCTTTAACAGCACTACAGCCCGGTGCAGGCCAAGGCTTTCTCAGTCTGCTTTCTCCAGACAGGGCGACTTGCAGCCAGATTTCTTCATCTGGTTATTCCTATCACTTTCATCTGTGTTTATTAGGGAAAAATTAAACAGATTTTTATCCTTTTTTCACTTCTAAATGAAACGTCTATAGAAAATTCCTAGATCACTCTGTTTTTGTTTTTTTAAAATGTCAGCTACTCTTTTTTTGTAAACAAAGCAGTGGAAAGATTTTTTAATTTCCAATTTTATATTTTTATTTCTTTCTGTAACAAATCTGTTTAGATAAAGTAGTGTAACTTGGGTTCCAAGCTAAACTCAATATTTGGATGTTCAGAAATTTTTCCATAATTTAAAATTGGGGAGAAAAGACAGATAATTTTGACTTTTCCTTAGATGAAAAAATTTATGGGATTTATATTTGATGTTGTAGCTTGCCAGTATAGAAGAAGAAAAGAGTATGTCTTCAAGTCGACGACAAAATGAACTTCATCATTCTCCTCCTCCTTCTAGTCAAAAGGTCTGTAAAATATACGAATTTTAGTTTCTCCTTACAATTTGATTATTTAAATGCAGCAGAACCTTGATTACCCATCTCTCTTTCATCTGGAACTTTTTACCAATTAGTCAACATTTATCAAACAAGATCATTCTTTATCATTCAAGGGCGGCCCAAAAGAAAAGTTTCAGAAATTTATTACAATTGTTTGATGAGAAATCTAAGGCAATACTGAAATTGGCAAACTTTCCATGATTAAAATCACGAATCTTCATTGAAAATGGGAATAAATTTTGCAGATTTTAAGATTTTTTAGAAAGCAAATTTTATTAGAGCAACTTTTCGGCAACTCAAAGCATTTCTCATAGCATAAAAGTTTCTGAAAACTCTGGAATCTTCTAAAATTGTGGGGCTCTAAATAATATCCCACTATAAAACAAAGAGTAAGCACTTTTTCCAGAACTCTGTTCAGACTCAATTCAGAGATAACTTAACACTAAAATTCTGTGTTTACAACTGAAAAACCAGAGTGGATTGAGGATCTGAGGACTTTGGTGCTCCCTCCACCATATTAGAAATTTTATTATTAAAATGAAAATTCTCTATCATCTAGAAATTTTAATTATTTGCCCTACCTTCGATCAATTTGATCAGATAATCAAGGTTCTACTGTAGTTCTATCTTAGCATGCAATATATATTTTATCCATTACATCAACTATTTCTAACACTCAAATTCTGCATTAAATTTATTTGTGCACTTTCATGTATAAAAGCTGTTTCTATTTTGGCTCTGTTATTATGTAAAGAAGATAAAGAGAAAGGTATACATTCCCACAATGATTCATGTGAATTTCTTTCAGCTGCTTCCCAACATTTAGTTGAGAAAATTCTTTTCTGTTTTGCTTGTTTGCTGTTATTGAGTTTAAGAAAAACTAATTTGTTTAAAAAGAGGTTGGAAAGAAATTATTTAAAAATGCAATTAAAAATTAAAAGAAAACTGATTTAAAACAAGCACACAAATAAATGTATCATCCTGACAAAATTTCAAAGCCATCAACGAGAAACTAAGAAGATTTATGTTTATATACAAATTAATATTTTCATTTTTGATTTGAATAGGTTTTATCAAATATATTTCAAAATATTGCTCTGTTTTAGATAAAATTTTATCGAGTAGTTAATTGCAATTCTCTTACACTAAAATAGGAAAATAACCAGGGAAGTGCAAAGAAAAGACGTCTGGATAGCTTGGGAATGCAAGAATGGTACGAAAACTATGAAACTGTCAATTTATGGCTGGATCGCGCTGAATCTACAATGGGTGTAGCTGCCTATGAAGTTTCAGGAAATGATCCATCTCCATGGGATACATTGTCTCCAGATGATCAACAAGTGCTCTTAGAAGTAATTTTTTTTTTGCTTAAAGTTTGACTTTTTAAATTATTTTATATTGTATATTTGATTTATTATTTAAAAAGTATTACATTGTTGTATTTTGAAAGTGAAACCTAAAGTATTTAAACCTAACCACCCAACTATTTCTGTTTCTTAAGCAAATACAAGGCAAGAATTATTTTTCAGTTCATTGCTGATTATTGTTAAACATCATTGCCATTTATGCTAAAGTTCACAATATAGGGCACTCCAAATGAGGGGAGAGTTATTTTACGTTACTTTCCTTTTAGAATATTTTTTTAACAATTAAAAAAATAAGTTCTTTAATCTACTTTAGTTTAAACATGTGTTTATATTTATGAGCATCTATGATTTCTAAATAGGACACAGAAGCAGATTTCAGATCTCAAAAATCTAAAGTTGAAAAGTTGGTATCCCAAGGCTATCAAGTTATAAAGGAATTAGAATCAAGTAAGTCATTTTTATTTATTTTTATGTGTTCAGTTTTCATATTTATATTTGTAATTTATTTTAAAAAATTCAATCCATAAATAATACACGCAACCCACATGATAGAAGGTAAAAGATTAAGTATAACAGAAACATTAGCAAAAGAATTGTGCAAAAACAAGAACAAATTACTAATTGTTCTTGCTTTTGCATATTTCTCTTGTTAATGTTTCTATTATACTTATTTGTCTTACCTTTTATCATGTGGGTTGCCTGTATTATTTATGGATGTAATTTCCTAATAAATGCCATGTGTAACAACATTTATTTAAAAAAACATTCTTCCCAATTTAGCCTTTTTAGTCATAACTAAAATGATTTCATGTAGGCAAGTGGGGTAAGTGGGTAAGTGTGATTGGGGGTAAGTGTGATAAACAGCTCTTGTAACTTTGGAAATCATTCTAAAAATCTGAAAGTTTGCAATGTATAACATTAGACCACTTATAATTAAACTAAAAAGAAATATTGACCTTATTTTTTGTTTAAAGAAAGTTTTGAGCTTTTGAATTTAAGTGCAACTGTCATCTTTTTATGTGGGTTTTCCTATGTGGGGTAAGTGTGATAAAACAGCAATGGATTTTGAAATGCAAATTTTGTACACTTAAATTTGGAATTCAAACATATAATTTTTTTTCTACATATGCATGTTTCTTATAATAATTAACTACCAATTTTAGGATTTGGAATTTACTTGAAGCAGAGAACGAATTTTCTTAATGAAAAATGCAGAAACCCTATCACAATTACCCCATTTGACCCTACTTCCTTTTTCAGTTGGTGAGAACCCACAAAAAATTCAAAAAATCATGTTCAATGTGGAGTCTAGATGGAAAATTCTAGTAACCGCAGTTGAAGCGCAAAAGAGAAATGTGCAAATCCAACTTGATCTGGACCGCTTGAAGTGTGAGAAAGAAGCTTTGGAGCTTATTTTTCATTCCCAGCGAAGATGGATCGAAGCGAATCAGCACTCTATAAAAGACAAGAAACCAGATGAGTGTAGGAGAGTTGCTGAACAGTGTAAAGTAAGCGGTTTTCTTTATTACTACATTTGACTAATGGTAAATTGATTAAAAATAAATAGCCCACTCATTCATGACGAATTAGCATAAAAATTTCCCAATGTGAAAATGAGCTTTCTGCTTAAGTTTAATTGAATAAACAAAATATTAGACTAATAAAAACTATAGTTCTTAAACAATTTATGTAGGAAAAATTAAGTTACACAAATGATGAATTTAAGTAACTTAAATTTAACGTCTTTATTTGGAAATGAAGGTGTTAATGGCAGTCACAAAGTCATCGTTAATGGATTAGATAAATTTATTTATCTGAATTTTCATTCTACATTTTTGCTTTGCTTTAGCTAGCTTTATGAATTTCTTTTAATATGTAAGCTTTTTTTACATATTTATATAAACTACTTGATTGATTCTTAGAAAATTAGATAATTTTTATGTTTATTTTATAGAATTATTTTAATTAATTTACATAATTTAGCTTACACTCATTCCACTTTTCAAATAACATATTTTAGTTTTTAAATTTTAACTTGTAGGAACTTGAATGTGTTGATTACTTGTTCATTGCTTAGAGAAACATTTTTAATAGTTTTGTTATATTAATTTCTAACAATTTTAATTTCATTATTGGTATTTCATTATTCATATTTTTATCATTTAAAGCTTCGCCTGACCTCATTACAAGTACAAGAAGAAAAAATTGACAGGCTAAAAAAGGAGACAAATGAAGTAAAAAAGAAATCTCCTTCACTTATGTCCTTTGCTGTAGAAGTGGACCAGTTTTGCAGAGAATGGGATATCATGATCAGAAGGCTGGGTTAGTGGTTTTTTTATTTATTAAACAAAATATTAAAAAGTTTCACTTATAATATTGTTTATTATATTTTTTCTATATTGTATAAAATAAACTACTGTTGAATGGGGTAACTTTGGCCCAAACATAAACCCTAGTTCTGACTTTCTTCTGGAATATTTTTATTTTTAGTCATAGGTCAAGACATGGTTGCCAAAAATTGAAAAAGACGTGCACATTTTTAAAGAATTCATTTAATGAAAAGTTATTTGCTTGGAAAGCTTGGGCCAAAGTTGCCACATTTGACAGTGCTTCAATAATTTTAAAGTCGTACATCAACTTACAAAGTTACCATCAACAATGCCAATAGAATATTTACTTAAAATGCTGTGCTTAGAATTTAAAATGTGCCAATAATCCTTGATTTTAATTCTTAACTAAAATCTTGTCATACATTAAATTAGTTATTTAATGCCATACAGGGTTCTGTCTGTTATTTTTTTTTTTTATAAAATTTCAAAAGCCAATTTACTTCTTAAATTTATGGAAGCGTTTTGCTATGCATTTATGTTTTAAGCTTTAAGAAATCTCATTAAAGAAAATTTGATATTTGTTTTAGGTGAAATGGAAAAAAGTTTAAATCATGCTATGCTGCAAGCTCCTCCAATAAAATTTATGAATGCTGCACAAACATTGGATACATGGCTGGTTGATGTTCATCAAGCTTTAATTTCTGAGCAAATACCAGTTACTGTATTGGATCAAATGGAAGAACAGATGGAAAAGTTGAAGGTTTTATAAAATACTTATTTAATAATGTTTTTTTAAATTAAATAAAATACTAATATTTCTATAGATTGGAAGCAAAAAAATGCATTTGATTATGTTGCCATTCCATGCTATTTATGATTTGTTGTAAATACTTGACAGCTTTATTTAGAATGAAGTTTTAATTTTTCAATTAAGACTTTTGCTACTTAACATATTTATGATAAATCCTGTGCTATTATGTGATGATATTTATTTCTGCATGTGATTTTTATTCTTAAGTAAATTTAGGAATTTGAATCAAAATCTGTATATATATATATTTTTTCTACTGATTTAGGAATTGCAGACAACGATAATGGAAGAAGAGTCAAATTTAGAATATGTTAAGACCACAAGAAATTCCCTTATGAAGACAGACTCTGAGGCCCCTTGGTTTGGAGAACTTAACCATAGAGTGCAACACTTAGAAAGCACCTGGTCAGATGTTTGTAAGCTTATTAAAGTCATGCTGGAAAGTCTTCAAAAGAACATTACAAAGCTCCGGCAATTTAAGGTAAGGTATCGTGCTTTGTTGTGAAAATAACTGAAAATATTAATAGGTTAACTAAAAACATTTACAAGTGTACTTTGTTTTTCAATACATTCTTTATTTTGTAAAATAAAAATATTTTAAAATTGGCTTTGCAGGTAATAGGTGCTAGAAAAACTTCAAATTGATTAATTTTTAAGTTCTTATTATTTAATGTTTTTTTGGTCATCAACTTTCTAAATATCAGAAATATTTCCCGAGATTAAGAAAATTATGCTGTATTAAAGAATTTCTTGGATTATTTTTGATATTTGCAATTACTAATTTAATCACATAATTTATTTACCATTAACTCAAAGTTTTATGTACATTCTAGAATGAAAATCAGAGATTAATGATTTGGATGCAAGATGTAGATAAGTTTTTAGAAAACGAAGAAGCTGATGCTGAACACATGGACATATTAGAAGCACAACTTGAGCAAAGCAATGTGAGTCACACCAATTTTTTTTACAGTGGTTGAAAATAACATGGCATTATGTGTGTTAAAGCTCTGTACAAAATCTTTAAAAAAAAAGGGATTTGTATGAGTTTTAATCATCTTTTATCCAAATTGTTTTAATGTTATTTATATCTTTATGTCTCTATGGTGTATTTTACATTACCAAAATGTCTTGTGCTGTTCTTAATTGTCTAATTTTTATTTGATCATTTATATTTGTGATGATTATAATATATAAAGGCACAAATTGCTTTAATTTCTTTGGCAGAGGTTTTCGGGATTTCAAAAGTCAAAAGAAATAATCGTTCATTGCTCATATTAACATGATTTAGTTAATGTTTGAAACTTAAATATATTTTAGCTATTAGTTACCAAGCATTTTACAAGTAGATTATGTTTAAATTTTTATAGCTATTTTTTTAGCTATTCTGTGTTATAGCTATTATTATAGCTATTCTGTGTTAAAGTATAAATCCTTGGAAAATTTGTAGTAATTTGATTGTAGCTTGTACTGTTTGGGGCCTTCAAGATGACCATCCAGGCTCTAGGACCTGTTTTAGGGGCTGGGGAGCCCAGTCGGTTAAGCACTCGCTTAGCATGCAGAAGGTCCCTGGATCGGGTCCGGGCATCGCCAAAATAGCTGCCGACCTATAAACGGCCCGAGCAGCCAAAAATGTCCGACGAATAATACCCCGTGTAAGGGAGTGCACGTTAAATATCCTTCAAAGTCCTAACACTGCGTACGATGTCGCCCTTAACGGCACCTGACTGTGGTTCTAAAATACGACCCCCGTCGCCAATAGCCCTCGTGTAGCTCTAGTGCGACGTTAATTCAAACCAAACCTAGGACCTGTTTTATAATATCTTGAACTATTTGTTTACTAGCACCTTTTTTTATTATTTTTATAGAATTTCTATATCAGTCTGAAAATGCTATAATGAAAATGTTATAATTCGTTTTTTTACTTTTAGGCACTTCAAGACGACATTCAGACTCTAGGACCTAAAATAGAAGCTCTTGAGCGCTCTGGGCAGGAACTTATTGAACATGCAGGCGAAACTCCATTTTCTTCTGAGCTGAAAAATCAAGTGTCTGCTTTGAAAAAGAAATGGCTAAATGCAAGTAGTTTTACTCTGATAATTATTTGAGTTGCATATATCTCTTATCACCAGATGACTTAAAAAGTAAACTTGTTTTTCATAATATGAAAAATAAATTTCAAATTATATATGTTTCAATTCTACTAATGAATTTAAGAAATTTGAGGGCTTATTTATTTTCTTTCAGATATGTATTTCTTCAGATAATTATATCATTAAAATATTAAAAAAAATTGTGAATTTTTATTATCTTTATACAAGGTGGCGATTGTGACAGGTGTCAAACCGCAATTTTTTATTTGTTTCGAGCATTAGTAGAAGTTATTAATTTTCTTTAGATCATTATAAATAAATCTGTTGTTTCAATATCTATTTTTTCATAAATTTAATTAATGTTAAGTAAGCTTACTTTACATTATTAGGTATCAAAAATTTAAATGATGTTTTCTAGTTACTTATAATAATTTAAATGGAATATTTGAAATCATGTATGATAATAAAATAACCTTCAGAATTTGTTTTCTTTTGATAGGATAAGTTTTAAGTATACTTTTATTTCTAAAAGGTTGTTGAACGAGCAACTATCAAACATCAAAAACTGAATGATGCCATCAGTGGAAACTCTGAACTTAGTCAAACCATGTCTGATTTTAATGAATGGCTGCAAAAATTAGAAAAAGAAATTCCAAATGATGGAGCAATATCCAATTCATCAGATCTGATGTCAAGAAACAAAAAATTTCAGGTAATAAATCCAAGATAACTTCCTATGCTAAATGCCATTGCAAACGTAATCTGAACTGGTCACCTGAACAATTTTATACAAGTGAACAGTAGTGTCCAAAAATTGGGGGACAAGACTACTGACTCCAAATAAATATATAAAGCTCTTTTTATTTAAAAAAAATGTTTGTTAATTTTATAAATTCTTTTTTATGGTAAAATTAGTAAAAATAATTGCCTGTTAATTAAAAAAAACCATATTCAAAAGGCATGGTGTGTAGGGTAGAGGACAGAAGTGGCATTTTGAGTATTTAAAAGTAGTATCTGGATGTAATAGTGCGTTGTGAGTGGACGAGTGATGTATCAGCAAAATTATAGTTATTCAGAAATATCATTAGAAGTCTCTTTTCCATTGCATTTCATTATAGAAAACAAAAGAATCTGCTGACTGCATTCCAAATATTCTGCCAATTGATTTAAAATTTGCTTTAATCACAGGATATTAAAATTTTGAATATTTTAGCATTTTTTACTCAAAAAATAATTTGTCTAATACTTATCTAATCTACCCACAGTGAAATATTTACAACTTTTTCCTTGATAATTCCTTGTAAAATTATAGAAATGCATTAGAGGATAAATATTATGCCAAAAACTCCTACAAGTTACTATCAAAGCATATTTTATCCCAAGAGACTCGAATTAATCACTTATGGGGAGAAACACCTCTGTAGACATTTGTTTTGTTTGTTTGGACAACATATGTTTGTTTTTGTTATAGTATATAGTATAGAATAAATAGTATAGTATGGAATAGTATAAATAATATAGTATAGAATTTAATTTGCTATTCATTTGTTTGATTTTTAATTCAGTTTGTAGTATTGTGTTTTGTTTTGCCTTGCAGTTTTTAATAAATAAGATTGAAAGAAGACAACCAGAATTCGAAAAACTTGCCTTACACTTAAATAATATATCAAATACAAGTCAACAAAGTTCACTTGAAAAACTATCTGAAGACTTTCGAAACTTGAAATCTAAATGGGAAGAAGTTACATCTCGAGCTAAAGAATTATCTCAGAAATATAAGGAAATAGCAGTGAAATATAATGAATTTTGCAGTAAGATTTTTTCTTCTATTTTGGATACTATATTTGGTTCAGATGCATAAATGTAATGAATAATAGGAAAATTAACTGTTTTCTTAAATTTTCTTACAGTATCACTTTACATATAAGTAATATTTTATGTTTCTTTAAATTGTTACTACAATAAAAAGTATTTTTTAAAAAATAAATCACATTTCAAATATATTTTAAAACCCTTTATTTATTTTAATACTTTTTAAAATTTTATTTTATCAGATTTAGTCATGCGTGAAAATGACTGGTTGGATCGACTAGAAAAGAAACTCAAAAGGTCTCCTGAATCTGCTGCAGATGCAGAAGAAATATCTGAAAATTTAGATGTCAGTTTTATTTTTAAATACTGCTATCTTTATTGTATTGTTATTTATGTACTTTGTTTCAATAATAATTGCTTCATTTTATATTTACCAGGATCTAGAAAACTACCTAAGGCATCACCCATCTGATAGGGTTCCTAAAATTCAGAGTATCGGGCAGTTTCTGCTTTCAAATAGTGTACTTGTTACTCCTGTTGAGCGAGATGTAAATTTAGTCACTAAACGATTTGAAGAACTTAGTAGACAGGTAAATTACTGGGACAAATATTTTTCTTATTTTAGTTAAATAATCCTTAAATAAACACATTGAGATCTTAATTTTCCTTTTTTTCTTTCTTTTCCGGATTCTTGATTTATCTCAAAACTGATTGTATTGTTTTTAAATGGTTCTAACAAATTCTGTGACCATGAAGCCTTTGTTAAATGAAATCTTAATTAAATTATTAAAACTCTATTAAAATTTATAACTTATTATTTATAATCCATAGGTTTTAATCTTTTTTAAAACCATTTCTGATTTATAAGTACATTATTAACTAAAGTTAAAGTAAAAATCAGCTTTAATTTTTAAAAAAATCTATAGTTCTATAAAAGTTTCCAGACTTGCTAACTGATTCGATCAACCAACCTGCCAAATCTCCAGATATAACTCGGCAATTGCTATTTTTCAGATTCGGTGCTCCAAAAAAGTTTTTAATCTATTCCCCCTTCTAAAATCTGACAGTTTGTATGGAAATTAAAAAAGTATTAAAAAATCTGCATTGTCGGGTTAAATCCAAAGAGTTGGCAGGTTTTCATTTCGAATGCTTGAAAATCGACCTGTAATTACCATTTAAACAGGGACGCGACAGGCAGCAACTGTTAGAAAACAGCATAGCCGAGGCCCAGCAGTGCGAACGTCACATCCTAACTGCCCAAGCATGGATAACTCATATTGACACTGTTCTCCAAAGCAGATTAGATAACGATATCTCTTCTCAAGATTTGCCCGAGGAGATTCCGGTGAGTGTTGATATGTTTATATAGAAGCGTTGAGTTTCCTTTTTTTGATCCGGTAGTTTAGGTTGATGATTGATTGGCTCTGTTTTATTTACTCTTTTCATTGATTGACGAATGATACTTTATCATTCTCAGCAACTGGAAGCTGAATTTGCCGAGAAGGAACAGACTATCAAGGCTCTGGAAGAGGATGTGGAGCGTTATAGATCGAAGGGACGCATTGAAGCTGCACAGCGTCTAGAAGAGCAACTCCGTCTTGTAGAGGTATTTTATCGAAAAAAAAGTTTTAATTTTATTGAGAAATTAAATATAAGTATTTATTTTTAGTAGGTTGTATATAGTTGATGTATTTTACTGAAAATGTTTTTCTAAAGGGTAATTTTTTCTTAGCCAAACAACAAGAATTTTTTTTACAGTTACAGGCTGTAAAACATAAGCTTTTATTGCTTTTGAATTATGACTTTTTTGTAACATTGTTTTTATCAAAATTGCATTACCCTTAAACTTTACAATTTGAGTTCAATATAACATATATAATTATGTAAATAATATTTCTGCTCTTTTGCTATAAATTTAGGAAAGGTTTTCTGAACTACAAGAAAAATTTGTCAGATCTCAAACGCCAGTAGTTTTGAAAATAAGCTTAATAGAATTTTCAGTATGTTAAGTGATGTTGAGGAACATAAGCTTTTAATGCCTTTGAATTATGACTTTTTTTATAACATTGTTTTTTTTAAAATCAAAATTGCATGACCCTTAAACTTTACAATTTTAATTGCATGGCCCTTAAATTTTACAATTTTAATTCAATGTAACAATAATTATGTAAATAATACTTCTGCTCTTTCCCTATAAATTTAGGAAAGGTTTTCTGAACTACAAGAAAAGTTTGTCAGATTCCAGACACCCAGTAGTTTCGAAAATAAGCTTAATAGAATCGGCAGCATGTTAAGTGATGTTGAGGATGGGTTGCATTCAATTCAATTATCAAGTGAGGATTCTGACTCTTCAGAAAGTCAGTTAGAAAAATGTTTGGTAAGTAAATTCCCCTATAAAGTTTTTAAGCGTAATGGATTAAGCCATTATTTACAATAATATTTGTTAAAGAAATACAAGTCGAAAGGATTTATTTTTGGCATTAAAAATATATAATGTGGTATATTTTAAAATGACATGATCAACAATTCCGATAATTTGTTTCGCTTAGTAAAATTAAATTAAAAATTATTAATTTATATATACAGCTTATAATTGAAAAAATATTTTGTTTTGCAGTTAGCACTTTTGAATTTGAAAATATTTGTGTTGAAATAATTATTTTGAAATGGGTAGATGATATTCTATAAATATAATTTTGTGACAATACTGTTTAATTACCTTTTAGTCTGATTCTTTATGTATTTTCAAAGCATTTTGTTTTATCAAAATTGCAGATCTAAATTATCCAATATTTTTTTTCCCGCAAATGTCTTTTCTTCTTTGAAATAGGCATTATCAATGCTTACAGTAAAAGAAAAAAAATATGCTTTAGGAATGTAAAACGATTATTTGTTATAGAATTTGTATAAAGTTTTGAGCGAAATGAAGCCAGAACTGGAGCATTGCATACGGCAAGGGAGACAGGTAGATGATTCAAAGCAACCTGGTTTAAAAGAGCGCTTAGACTGCTACAAGAACCAGTATAATCTACTTGGTTCTAAGGTTAGATGAGAGTTGCAATTTTTGCATGGAGTTCTTTCTCCCAATGTCTGCATTTGCATCTTTGCGGTGGATTGTGTCCATGACTCTTTCGCAAGGGTTTGGGAAAATTCATAACGGAATGAAAAAGAGGAGCAGATTAGTATATAAACTACATTGTTACTCAGTTATGTTGCATTGTGCATCATAAAAAAATTATTTTTAGTATGAAAAAGCATCTTTGGATATTGAAAATAACTTAGCCTTCCCTTTCGTGCATGTTATTTACAGTTTTATATTTCCCCACTACGCTTTAGAGCTTTTTCAAACTATATTAATACATCATAACAGTTAATAGTTTTATAAAAAGTTAATTCCAGTTATATTTTTTACTTGCCTATTAATAATTTGCATAATTATCCAAAAAGTCTTAAAAAAATTATTTTGATAAAGGCTAAGAATTTATATACTAGCTGTTCCTTTTTGTACATGTGGGAACCCTTGGAATATTTTTGTTGTTGTTTGGTTGCAGATCTGCATGAATGCCATGGGTAATTATGGAAAATGCTTGACAAAACAAAATATTGCATGTTTCATACTGGTTTGACAGATATCAATTAAAATGCTTTTGTAACCAAACTAACAGCAGCTGAATATTTTTTACACCTAACCAGGTTATGGATTAATAACTTTTAAGGTTTTAATACAAGTGTTTGGTTGCCTTGGTCTATGACTTAGCTTCTTTTAAGTTTGGTTTATCGATTCTTTATTTGAAGCTTTGTTTTTTTGTTTAAATGTGAAATATTTTAAAATTAAAATTTTATTTGTATTTACATGTTTGTGGCTCATGTTTTTTTTTTATCTGATTGTTAATATAAAATAGGTAGACATTTGTGATGTGACAAGGTCACACAATTGTTTTTCCTTTTTAAAAGAAAAGCAAATTGTTTAATCGTTAACTTCAATAGGGCCTTGTTGTTTTAATTGCCTATCCCCTCCAGCCCCAAGCCTAAATTAAGGAGGTAGCGTCATCTTGGAGAAGTCAGACTTCCAAACCTCATGGTGGCTCAAGGCCTTGTGCCAATGGAAGCTACTGCATACCTTCTGCCTTCCAGGCTATGCCCTGGAGGTACACACCAACAATTGCAAGGCAAAAAGAACAATAAAATACAAATAATTAACACACGTTTTCTGTGAATGACAGCTTTCAATATTTTTACACTAAAGATAAAACTTCCAAAGGGAGCCAAATCACTCCAGAAAGGGCTGCTATATTGTTCTTTTAGGGTTGTCAGTTTTATGGACTCTATGAACTGATAAATACACTTTTATTAAATTATTTCTTGCTATTGTATAATTTGCAGCAATTCTAAATTAAATCCTTATTAAATGTCAATAGGTAACTGAATGTAGATCTGCTCTTGAAGAAGCTGTTAAGAAAGAAAACAATTTGGAAGCACAGATTTTCCATTTCCAAGAATGGCTCCATACAGCACAAATGGATGCAGATAAAAGTGCCCCAGAGAAAGCAAAGAATGTTAGTCAATTAGAAATACAACTATGTAATGTAAGTTGCTTTTATTATTTTACTTTTATATTAGATAGATTTCAACATGAAAAAGTTGATAGTATTGTAATCTCTTGTTTGTTCTTTAACTACTTTCACGGCCATTCATGCCACATATGTGTTCAAGCAGTAGCTAATCCCCCGGCTTAGTTTCATTTGAAATTTATTTACAAATTCTAACTAGAATTAAGTTCTCTTTAAAAGAAAACATTTGTAAAAATCAATTTAAATATCATTAAATTTCATTCAAATGTTTCTGACAGTTATTTTCAAATTAGAAACCTAATCATTCAAAATCCATATGATGATTGTAAAAAAATTGTTGTTAGTTCTTTCTTGATTCGATATTTAAATGGTATTTATCTTTATTATGATACAAACTTCAATACTGTTTCTAAAATATAGTAAGTTTTGCACTTATTACATAGGAAAACTGTCATCATTTTGTATCATAAAATGAAGTTGTTGAAGTTTCATTTTTATTTTAGGATATATTATCTGAAGTGAGAAACAAAAGAAATTCATTAGATTCTCTACTTGAGGCTTCCAAATCCTTTGATGACAACTGTGAAGATAGCATAGTTGAATTACAAGATCAGTATTCTGAGTTTGAACAAAAATTAATAAAACGTATTGAGATGCTGAAGGTAAACTTTCGTGCATTAGATTTTTTTTGATTCAAAGCTTGCTTTTCTACTCCTATTTTCTTTTTCCGTTGCCATTCATTTTAAAAACCTTGAATTGTAATTCTCTTTATTTTGTGTATCAGGACATGCATGCTCCTTATAATATTTCTTTTTAAAGAAATATTCAGACCATTTTTATGAGTGTTATGCTAACATTCTTTAAAGTCTTGTAAAGTTTTCTTACCAAATATATGTGAATTTTGTTATTTAGCATCTTATGTTGCTGACTAAATCACCTTGAAGACAGTGGTTATCATTTAAAAATCTAATTGCATTTATTTTATTATTTTTTTAAAAAATATTTATCAAATACAGATGTCAGTTCAGATTCTACACCTCTCAACTGTAAAATCTTGAAAGCCTTAAAGTTTTTGCTGTAAAATATCGTTTTTTTTTTAAAGAAAATAATTTGAACTAAACCTAGATTCAGCAGTCCTAAAAATCATTTTGGAAAATTTCCCCCTAATTTTTTTGCATGAATTTATTTTTATATAAGTGTCATATAAAGGATTTGTTGAACATTATCGCAAAAATTTTAGTGAGTGGCAACTCTGCTTTTAATCTCTTTATTTTGTTTGTCTTCTTCTAACATACCTTTCATGTTTTTGGGGTCTTTCTTTTCTTGGTGCTTTAGGGTGGCATTAAAGAGCATTCTAAAGAGTTCTTTCAGTCACTTGCTGAAGTGAAAAGCTGGTTGCAGTCTGCTGGGAACTTTATTTATAACTACGAGAAACTTTCTCTTAACCAGCAACTTTCTGACTCCCAATACCAAAGGCTTAAGGTTTGTGTCTTTTAGGGATGATACCATTTTCTATCTTTTTGTGTTCTTGCAAATCTCTTTGCTTTTCATGTGTTATATGTAGCAGTAGAAATGCAGGAAGAAGCGCGATATTGACCATAATTTGGATACACAGCTCCTTCATCCCTCCCTCCAAATATATATATATATATATATATATATATATATATATATATATATATATATATATATATATATTATATATATATATATATATATATATATATATATTATTATTATTATTATTTTGGATGAGTTCAATTTCTCTTTATGAATATTCTGTGTCCCAGTTTTTTTTACTTGAAAATATGACACGTTAATAAAATGAAGTATTTTGAAAATTATTCTCTATAGATTTAGTTTAATTATTTTATTTTTATTTATTACAACCACCGAACAGAACTGGTCCATTAAAAGGCAGGGGACTAACTATAATAGTTTAAGAGAGAGAGAGAGATACAACCATTGCACGATAAGTTACAACTGGCAGTTTGTCTAAATGAGAATAACTAAAATTGTATGAAGGTAAAATTGTTTTTGTGCAAGTGGGGGAAGCAATTAATTCAATATAAAAGGTGTGTGTGTGTGGGGGGGGGGGGGGGGGGAGCTTGTCACTCCATGTTGTTTGTCCTCATTTCAGCATTGCTTATATGTTATTTATTTTGATTTTGAACTAAGAATAAATTACTTTTTGGTTTTCTTAAGAGCATTCAAGAAGGTTCAAGCGTTGATAAGTTTCCTTGTACACATTTATTAATAGTTAATAATAAATATTTTTTTAGTACTACAAACTATGCTTTTAACATTGATCTTAGTTTCAGTCTTATTTGTATTCCTGGCGAAATTTATGTGACTTACACCACGTCCAGAAATTAAATTATGATTATATTCAATTACACAGATAATTAGCCACCATTGCACTCAACTTTTGTGTAGTAAATTTATAGAAAAGCACTTATGACAAGTATTCAATCAAAGCATTTCCCTAAACAATATTTGTATCAACTTCTCTTGTGCAATTTTTTTATTAGGAAAAATCCATTTGTTAACACAGTGTAACATTGCTTTCTTTCAGAATTAGCATTAGTTTTCATAAAACTTTTCACTTGATCAATTGTGTTTGCATTTGAATTTTCAGCAACTTCAAGAAGAGTTATTGAGCATTGAACAAAAGAAACAAGATCTAGTCATGGCTAGCAATCAAATGGGAAAATTAAAAGAAAAGTTTGCTGTAAAGTCTGAATTGGTTGAAGTAGATGAAAAATTTGAGATGTTATCAGATAAAATTCAAGTAAGGGATGCATCAGTTACAATATATTATTTTTTTGTAAACATTAAAATTTTTGGGAAAATATTATATACCTTCCTATTTATTTCAGAATCTGGTGTCTAATCATGAAGTAGATGTTAAAAGAGTTACTATTGAACAACTAAGAGCTTCTCCAGTGGTACTTCCTAATTCCCAGCCTGGATCTCCAAGACCAGAAGAAATCACTACAAAAATCAGGAAAAATAATGCGAATCTCGAAGATTTCAAGGAATTTGTTTCAAAAGCAAGTAGCAGAAAAGAGTTTGATTCAGTTGTATATTTAAAAGAAGAGCTTCAGGTAAGTTTATTTAAATAAAATTTTTTTATTAATTACTAATGATTCAATTTAATATTTAAAAAAGAAATTTTGTTTTTGATTTTTTGATTATTATGGGATTGCTTTCACTAAAAATTTAATTGTTTAAAATACAAATGGTAAACAGTTTTAAGTTGACTTGAGTACTATCACAAAATTATATATTTGAATAATTTTATGTTTTGGTAAATATTTAAAATCATCAAATTAGTTTTATATACTAAATCAATATGCATTTCTTATGCAGAATGTTATCTTTATAAATCTTTAAAGTGCATCTATTTAATTCTTTGTTGCTACTTCTGCGACTTCAGTTTTAACATTGTTTTTTTAAAAATATTCCTAAACTCTATTATAAGTCTGCTGAACGTTAATCATCATTTCAGGTTATTCATGATAAGTACAGAGCTTTAGAAGAAAGTATGGAAGAATTACAGACTGCGTGGGAAACTCACGGCATGAAAGACGATGCCACCACAATAAAGCTGAATAACCAAATGAAAGAATTGAATGATAAGTGGCAGAGTATCAGTGATATAACTAAAGAACACAGTCAAGTATTAAATGAAAAAATTCACCGGTACACAGAACTTCAAAACAATAATGAAAATCTTTCGGAACGCCTGCAATACCTGCTTTCTAATTTCAAGGACATAGAAAAAGCACCACTTAGTCGACAAAAGGTATTTTTATGTTTCAAACTTTTTTCCCTATTTAGTATTTATGCTCTCTTGATCTAGGTAATTCATGAAAACAAGTACTTAAGGACCTGTTTTTAAATAATTTTTAAAAATTATATTTAGTATCACTGTTTCTGTACAGTTTGTGTTAATAGAACTTGGATAATAGCCAATAATAATCAATAAATAGATATATAATTTTATAATATAATAAGGTTTTAAAAATTTTTTAAGCTAATTATTTGATATTAAACAACATTTACTGGTTTCCGAAATTTGTGTTGTTAATCTTTGATAGGCTTTAGAAGAAGAAGCCAAAAGTTTGCAGAAAGATTTCGAAAATATGCAACAAGAAGCAGCAGAAGTGGGAGCATCCAAACCCCTGTTACAGAACTTAATGAAAGAAACAACCACACATTTAGCTAGCATAAGCATGCGTTTAGATGAACTTGAAGCTTCCAAACAAAAGTCTTCCGTATTGACACAAACCGACCGGAACCAAGTCATTGTGATAGAAAATTCCAATTTCCCCATTGTTCCTGACTTCATAGCAAAGGTGAATAAGGTGAGAGAAGCTATAGCTGCAGTCAATAGGCAACTTAGTCAACCAGAATTGGCTGGCAAAGAATTTGAAGATTTTGGAAGGCAAGAAGCTTCTCTAAAGGTATAGTTTATTTATTATATTTATGGGCGAAAGTTTTCCGTATTTTTATGGATTTCCGTAATAAAAAATTCTTTAGGATAAAAAAAAAGTTTGACTGAAACTCAAATTTTCAACAATAAGAATCCTATGGAGTATTTTTTAAAAAATAAATTCGAACAAAACAAAAAGTATTTAGATTTCTTGTTGCTTGTTGTCAAAGCAATTACTGTTATTTAATTACGTAAATGTTTGTTTTTATTTTGCAGTCAATCAAGGATGGCATCAATGCACTGAAGCCAAATATTGAGCTTGTAGTTGTAGAAAAAGAAAATATTATAAAAAAGGCTTCCAAAACGGACATTGCCCAAATTGATCGTGTTTCTGAGAAACTTACTGAAGAATGGAACAAATTAAATAAGTCACATGAGGAACGATACAAGTAAGTTTAAATAAAGTTTATTTTTTATATTTATCCTAAAAATTACCTAATTATTGCTTTGAAATAAAGCAACCCTTCGTTATATCACACTTCCTGGGGGACAAGCAAACCATTATATAACCGAATGCGCTATATAACGAGTGATTTGATAAATATTATACTTTTGATGAATTTATACTCAAAGCAAAGTTTTTGAACTAAGCAACAGTAAGTATTTAAAACATAAACCTAAATAATATGACTACTCTAAAAAGAAATACAAATAAGAAAGTTAATAAACTGAATGTCACTAATGTTAGATGAATTTAGCCGATAATATTATAATCGATTTTAAGGAAAGTACATATTAAAATGAAAAAGCTGGGGGGAAAATTGGGAGACATGATACAAGGCGCATTATATCTGAATGTGCAAAGTAACGAGGCGCGATATAGCTAGGGATTTCAATTTTTTGAAACAACCTTTTTAGCACTAAACAATGTAATCAGTCAAAGGCAATCATTCTCACTAGCATATTTAAAAACACTAAAGCAGAATATGATGCTATATATTTTTATTGAAAAAATTCAATAGTTTTTTTTTAGCAAGCTTGTGCACTGAAATAAAATGGTCATCATCAATTGATCAATTGTTAATGAATAATTTATTCATGCAAGTTTATCTGTATTGTAATCTTGATATTATCATATGTTTTTTTTAAAAAATAATTTTTAAGTTAATGGCAAAAATAAAATCGTACAACTTTGTTAAAGATTTTTTGCACCATATTGTAATAAATGATCGTTTTTTCATATCTTAATGAAACCATTATATTCTATATTGAAAATGTATGATAAAAATTAATGTTTTATTTTAAAGGCAATGGCAAAAATGTCACCATATTTGGCAACGATTCGAAAGTGATCTGCGCAGCATGACATCATGGCTTGTGAGTTCTGAAACAATTTTAGCTCACAGTCGATTGCAAAATGGCGATTTGGACCATGAGCGTGCTAAAATGCATCAAGAGGTAATAATTCTCTCAATGAAAGTGCTAACTTATCCTAAAAAAATTAATTTTTTTGTCTGGTTTTGAATTACCAATGAAAAGTGCAATTGTATTGAAACTTTAAAAAAGTAGTTAGTTGAATATATATCTTTATCCATCTTTAATTATTTATTTTATTGTTTTATTAATTTATGCTTTTTTTTATTCTTCAAGATAGTTGTTTTTCATTTGACATTATGTAAAAATTATTGCATGTCACATTATATAAAATTCTTTTAAAATTGAAATTTGTACTTTAGGTGGATTTAAAACTTGTTAAAATAAAATTCCTATTTTTATAAACTTTACTTATTTTCTCAAAAAATTAGTATTTAAAATTTATTTAAATTTTTCCGGTTTATTCAATTAATGCTTTTTAATTGTATAAATTGTTTAATGTAATTTCTTTATTTAAAGATGCTTCAGAATCAAGTAAGTGAAAAAATGGCAATGATTGAGAGCATCAATGTAACAGGCCATAAAGTATTAGACCAGTGCTCAGCTCCAGATGCAATTCTTCTGCAAGAACAGCTAGATTCTTTGAACAGGCGGTGGAAAAACCTTGTCTCTGAGCTTGCTACTAGAAAGGCTAAGTATGTGGATTTATTTATATCCCAAGCACTAAAAAATCTCCACAATATGTATACACATTGAATAGTTGAAACTAAAGGGCATATCACAGGAACGTTATTCATTCAACCCAACCTTTAATAAAACTCGATCTTCAACTTTTTTCTTAGTTTCGACTTAATGAAGTTGTACATGTAGTTGCCAGCATTGAGTGAACTGTTGCTCGCATATTCTAGAGGTAGTCATAAATCGAACTTCTTCCTCATGTTTGGTGCAAATTTAAAGTTTAAAGTTCTAGCATGCTTTGAAATGGCATAGTATCTCTTTGCTATGACAAAAGCAGCAAACTATACCTCTGAATGGTTTAAATACTAGTTTGGATAAACCAAATCCTTTTTGGGCTTGATGGCATTTCTTCAATCTCTACTTCTAGGCGGAAGATTACAGCCATTTTTTGAGTTTTGTGTTTAAGATATTGTGTATAAGAGTTTTGTGAGTTTAAGAGTTTTGTGTATAAGAGTTAAGGGTTGGGTTGGAAATTTTTTGCTTTTGTGATATGCCTTTGCTTTAAAAGTTTTTGGGTAATTGCTATAATAACTGTAAATGTGGTTATATATTCAAACTTTTTTCTTATTTGTTTGATTTAAAGATTGGAAGAAGACAAATCAACTTTAGCTGTAGTGAAGGATGAAATGGAGGATCTTACTAGTTGGTTAAAAGAAACTGAAACGTTGTTATGTTGCACACCAAAAACAACTGACCTTAGTAATGCCAAAGTTCTTCTAGGAAAGCTAAAGGTTTGTTTTAAGTTTTAAATTTATATGTTAAATTTTTATACATTAATTATGTCCATTAGTAAATTGTAATATTTTCTAGGAGCATGAACAGGACATCCCTTCACGTAGGAGCAGTCTTTTGACAATCATGTTAGCTGGGGCATTAGTGAATGTAGAGGAGGTGGAAGTCTTAGAACTAAAATATGCAAAGGTATTATATTTAATAATTTTCATAAACCATTTAATTTTATGTGTTATTGAAATTTTCTGAATTGATATGCTTAAATGTACTTATGCTATTTTAGGTCACTGGTCTTCTTCCCGAGAGACGGCAAAACTTAGACGTATATGTGAGTGAACTCTCTAAGTTTCAAGAAGAATCAGTGATTGAAGTAGAATGGCTGAAAGATTCACGTAAATACCTGGAAGAAAAGCTTGCCCTCTACAGTGCTGGCCGAACTGTACCTATTGATGATAAAGTAAGCAACAAGGATAACGAAATAAATGTGTTTTCTTGTTGTTTTAGTTTAATTGCTCTAAGAATTACCTATGAGTTAAATAATTTCATTTCATTGATAATAGCTGAAAACTCTTCGTTTTCTTTGTTTGATTAGTTTTTTTTTAAAATTCCCAAATAGCTATGTGAATAGTTTAAGAATTTCTAAATATTTTTTTAATTTTAAAGATAAGTATTTTTCATATCTTTCTATCAAAACTAATGTTTAGTTTGTAGTAATAATAATAACTTGTTATTAATAGTTGCACGTAAATAATAATGCCTTTTAATGTGCTTTTCCTTGTTGCTTAAAAATATATTTATTTGCAGGTCTCTAAAGATGAAGTTGTGGCACATCATACTGTGATATCAAAACTTGTACGAAAACAAAATGATTTGGAATGTGCTGCTCAAAAATCATCTCTAATTTTAACACCAAATGTTAAACGGACAACAGGAAATTTGGTCACTGAATGGTCAGCCTTTTCACAAATTCTAAAGAAACTAAGCCCTTATGAAAGATGTCCATCTCCGATTCCTTTGGATTCTGTGGGACCTCTGTCGTCAAATGCAAATATTTTAGAAGGTTGGTGTTCGTTTCACATTATTATTGTTCTCAGTAGCAATTAAAAAAAATTACTGAACTTAAAATTATTTATATATTTTGATATTACCTTCATTCAAATTTATATAATGTTGAATACACATTGTCAACTCTTTGTCTTTCACAACACTTCTGTTTAAAAGAAATATCCTAAGCTAGTAAATATTAATAAAATAATTTCCAACATAAAGTTAATGTATTAATAAAATTGTCTGTTTTTAGTTTCAATACAGTGAAAAATTGCACTAAAATTCAGCTTTTCAAAAAAAAATATTTGTAGAAACTTGTAAAACGGCTGTTCTGTTTTTACAAATCCTACCCCACCATTTGCCCATACGCCACTTAAGTGATTGAAGCTACAATTTTTAAAATCACATCTCGGTATTTCTATGCAAAAAAAGATTAAGTAATTTGTATAAACTGTATGTATACGGATCGTAATCATCACCTAAATTGTCATTAGAAAAACTCTAGGAAAAATCAGAGTTTATTGCAAAAACTCAGTTTAACCACTACCACTTAATGTTTGCTTATAGCTTTCACAAGAGTCCACAGCAATCTTTAAAAACAAGGCTCCAAGTAAAAAATAAATTAAACTAGTATAAACTGAATTTTGACTTCTTTAAAAAAAGCAATTGTGTATGAATTCAAATCAATAATATTCTCAGTTAAATACTTTTTAAAACTCGGTAAAACCCGAAAAAGATTTTGTATAGGACAAAAAAAGTTATTCATAATAAATCTGAGAGTGAATGTAATAAAATATTTGAACTTGGGTAATAAATTAAATTTTATTTGTTTTCCAGCAAGAAGATCAAGAACCACATTTGGAGGTTCCCTACCTAGTAGCGGCCCCAGTAAGATTTGGGCTGACCAATTGTGTGAGCTGCAAGATTGGCTGGAAGGACAGGACTTAAGCTTACAAATGCTGGTTGTTGATGTGATGGATGAGAATGCTATTGTTGGGGTTGTAGAAAAAGTACAGGTGAGTGACTTATTCATGATGTTGCTAATACTGCGGTGGGCAGGTAAACTGCTGTAACTTCCATAAGGATTTGGACCATTGTTGCAAGCACTCAATTAATTTAATCGATAAGAAAACATACTGGAAAAAAAATATTTGAAAGCAAAAATGGTACAAATCATTGTTGCGATTACTGCAGTTTACCTGACCATGGCAGAATACTAACTTAACTAGTATTCACCATCGAAGATTAATGTTGAAATACAGTAGAATCTTGATTAACCATCCCTCTTCTATCTGGAACTCTCTGTTCACCATTGTCAAGTCAAGATCGAATATTTCTTTAAGGTCATTATCGGTTGTTGACAAACGGAACTACTGGTCTTTGAAATTTACAACAATTCTAGAGGTTAGGAATCTCCGGCGATACTGAAATTGTTAAACTTTCGCGATTCTGAAATCAGAATTTTCCGGTAATTCTGAAATCCAGAGATTGCAGCGTTTAGGAAAACTAAGGCTATTTTAAGATACCAAAATTTTGGCAACTCCTGAGATCGGATAACCAACTACTATAATTCTTTTTCCTGGAATCAGCCCCGATGTAGCCAATTACAATTGAGAAATTGGTGAGGGAATAATCCCATCACTTAACCTTAGATAAAGTTAACCTTAGTAGGTAATTATTGGTAAACTTTGCATAGCCTTCATATAGGTATATTTAAATGTAGATTCAACAAAACCAAACCCTAAGACTTACAAACGCCAAACTGTTTTAGTGGTCCCCGCCCTCACTTTGTACTTGATTTTATTCTTAATCCTAGGAGAGGGCCATAATATTTGAAAAAGAAATGCAACAGTTTGTTTTCTTAAATCATCGAATATTATTTAAGGTTGCTTATATTTTTATTTAAATTTATTCAATTTTTATTAAAAAATGGTTTTTTAATGGAGTTTAAAAATTAATTCACTGGTCTATGAATTTTTATATGGTGTAATTCTTAAAAGGGAGGTAATTGTAAAGGTGTAATTGTAAAAGGAGGCTCAGTGGCTTGGTGGCTCAGTGGTAGTGCATCATATTGCCATGTCACTGGTGCGTGGATCGTGTCCCGGATTGGGCGAGCTTGACTCGTCCTTCTATCCCTTAAGTGGGTCGATTGAAATGAGGACCAAGTATGCTTGAGAACTAATCACTGAAGTTTACAGGTGAGATTGACTACCTAACCGTTACATATGCTTTGCACCTTTAGAGCCCTTGGTCACGTTAGCTGAAATAGGCACGGTACTCCTTAGCCCACTAACAGGCTGTTGCGGAGTAGTTTAGTTTTAATTCTAAAAAACCCAAATTAAGTCATTATATAAAAAATGCAATAAACTGATATGATCATGGAAATCCTTGGTTTCCTTGGAGTCTGTCGCTAGGAAAATGCGATCGCTATTAAATGTGGATGACGTCACTCTCCGAACTGCAAACCGGCTACCGCTTCGTCGGAACATTACGTTGACACGAAACTGGAAACCTGGCAAACTCTCTCAACTCAACTCTGTTGTTGTTTTGGTTTTCTTCTTTGCATGTCAAAAATTTAAAATTTAATTTCTTCGTGATTTCTCACAAAATCAATTCGCATTTCTTCCTCGGCAAGCGTAAAACAACTCTCGCCTTCCGTCATTTCCTCAAATTTAGAATTTTTGGCGAGCACACCACACAACAGACAACAGCAAAAATACATGGTCATCAGGATTTCCCCAACACTCTCAAGAGCAACTCAATCTGGCGGTCTTGTTGAGTTGTCCGGCAACGCTCCCTAGGAAACCACTCTAGTGTAATCAACTTCAGTAGTTTGTATCACGTCACTCACCGCACTTGTCCGACCGCTTAAATCTGTTGATGGACTCCGAGGAAACTGAGGCTTTAGGTATGCATATAAAGCAAATGCATGCTGCCAATTCGCACAAACAGGCAATATGTAGGAACAATTGATATAGTATGCAGCAGATAGGAATAGTTATCGCTTCTTCTGTCATAACACATTGTGAAGCAAATAACACCCAATACTCTACAACATCTCAATATTAAATCTCTCACTTCCGCAGACATCAAGTTGATACAGTACTTGACAATAGAAAGCAAGACAGACATGTATAATCTTGTTCTAAAATTTACCATTTTCATGAATTTCCTTTCGCAGATTTAATATTAATAGTCTTTATGGTTCGCTAAATTGGTTTGAAGTTCTCTGTAAATGTTTACATGGTTGGAAAAGTACAAACTCCGTATTTTTTTGAAATTTAAAATATGTACCTCCAATTGTTTTGGCTAGGTGTTGAAATGCTATTAATAGCGAGGCATGACCAGGATAACCTTATAGGGACAGTGCCTCAAAAGTACTAAACTTACAAATTAAAAAGGTGGCATTACAGTAGAACCCCGATTATCCGAGTTAATGTGGACCGAGACTAGCTCGGATAACCGAAAAACTCGGTTAAAGCGAAAAATGTAAATAAAACAATTGTGTATGTCTAAGTGTATATTTTAACAATACAAATGTTATATAGACCAGGCGCAATTCATAATTCATATGCATGACATTTAAAGAGTTCTGTCACTTAAAAAAGTCCTTAATTGTTTTTTGTTTTGTGTTATTTTGGCGTTTCTCGGCAGTAATGTTTCACCATTTTTTTTTTTTTTTGAAGATAACAGGATTGCTGGTGTCGCTACTTCTTGTTTGTTCTATATATTCAATAATAGCCCTTTCGATAGCTTTTAGTCCATCTGTATGAGAGATTTTCTGGGGTGGGAATTATGCACATTCACATTCTGCCCACAAGCACATTCTGTGAATTCTCATTTGTTGATTGCTTCTCTTTTTTTCGGCTCAGAATTTTTTTTTCGGTAGTCGTCTCAAAAATTCTAGAAATATTTTAAAGCTCGGTTAAAGCGGAAAATCGTATAATCGGAGCTCGGAAAATCGGGACTGTACTGTATCATGTATACATTCTACAATATAATTTTTTAATATAAAATTTTAATTAGGCTGTCATTTAATTACTACCTAATTAAACCATATTATTAATTATTAATCATTTAATAATGCTTAATATTTAAAAAATGTCAGTTCGTAGGTTACTAGGAAAATTTATTTATATGCTACGGTCTACTTATTTATATGCTATACGGTGCTTTAGCAATGGAGTTAGCTTTTTTAATGGAAAAAGCGATACACCATAAGTCATACAGGGACGCACATGTTTCTGCACCCCTCCCCTGCATTATTAATGGTTACTGCCTCTAGTTAAAGCAAATTTTAAAAAAAAATCTTGCATATGGTAATGGCAGAAAAGATGTTAACCCTTTGTAACTGCCCAAAAGACTTTGTTGCATTTCAATAAAGCTTATGCGTTATTTTGAAATAGATGGCAAAAGCAACTTTGTTGGAGTTTCGGTCATTTGTTCAAAGGTGCATATGAAGTTCGTTTTACTAAATTGTGCCTCGAAAACAGATATTTCTTATTGCTTCAATGAAAAACCAAGTAGCCGGTGCCAAATTGCTATCTAGTGGAGATTTGCTACCCATATTTTTAAATATAGGTGAAGTGAACCTGCAATTACTCATGTGTTTCCTTTTTAATGGATGAAGATCACAAATTTTAGAGGAAAGCATGTATTCATACCCGCGAAAGAAACCACTGCGTAAGAATGATTATAAAACAGATTCCATAACAGAGATTTCCCATTAAGGAAGATTTCAAGAAATTAGATCCATTATAAAGGTGTAATTAAGCAAAGTATTTAAAAGGAAAAGGAATACAAGATCTTTAAAATTTGAAAACTTGGCAGTGGAAAGAGGTGTGATGTTAAGAATTCAACTATCAGTTTACAAAGAATGAATCCAAAAGCAATTTATTTTACTGACTGTGCAAGACAGACACAAAAAATACACATCCTACAATTGAAAAACTAGCTATACATATTGCAATAAGTATAGTAAGTGGTAATTTATTTATATTAAAATTAAGATTTGTAAAACCAATGCACCCTTTCACCCCCCCCCCACACACACATTGTACCTGCAAACAGGCTTTGATTAGATACATCTTTAAATTTCTTAGAATGTCATTTGTTTATTAGCTGCACAAATAGTTCTGTAGGTAATCTTTTATTTAATTTGAGAAAGTGCCCCCCCCCCTCCCCCCGCGCCTTACCCGCGTGACGGCCCTGCCGGACGAAGTACTTTAAATTGTGGTATATTGTAATTGTGGTTTTTTTTTTGCAGCTGTTCCTTTATAATTAATTTTTGGACAGAACAGTTAAGTTAAAAATTATCTAAATAATCACTTTTATGTCACACCATTGTGATGGATAGCGCTTGTGTAGTGTGGCCATGATTTGCAATCTCGTAGAATATTGCTCGTTCTTTTCCCCATAACTCGAAACCTATTGTTCTTAGATCAAAAGTGTAAATTACAAAGTGGTAGGAAATTTTATGTTCTATAACATTTGTATTGAATGTTTTTCCGTAGTTTTCATAGATATTGATTTATAACGGAATTATTAAGAAAACACCCCAAAATTTTGCGTTTTTTATAACTTTGCACGTGTTATTATTAATAGATTTGGCTATTTTGCAGGAAATGTTTTTTAATACGAATGAACAAATTGAGGGGGTGGCACTATTTGAAATCGAAAATTCGTTTTTAAGGACCACCCTAATATATATATATATATATATATATATATATATATATATATATATATATATATATATATATATATTATATATATATATATATATATATATACAGGGCCTGCTCTAGGAAATCTAAGACTATAGGCACAACCTATTTTGGAGGCCCCTTTACGGAAAATATGCATGATTACATGATTTCCAATAATAATGGTACTATATATGACCCATGTATAAAATTTTTGCTACAATTTTTTAGGCTTCCTTACAAACATTGATCAAAACAATAACGTTAGGTCAATTACTCACTTAAAATTGAGCAAAAAACAAAGTGGAGTATCTGAATTTTTTTTAGTTTACTAATATTTTGGGGATTTACAGCATTTAGCATAATAGAAACTGAAATTTAGGGGCCCCTAAAATTTGGGGGCCCTAGGCCCGGGCCTAACAGGCCTTATGGAAGAGCAGGCCCTGTATATATATATATATATATATATATATATATATATATATATATATATATATATATATATATATATATATATATCTATATATAAGGGAGTAGGGCATAAGAGTAGAATGAATGTAAAAAAAATATAATTTTATCAAAATAAGATTTTATTCAATTGGTAACTGGTGCATAATAGTATTTTTTAGTGACTATTTTTTTTTTAACAAGTACTATTTTCAGGCATACACATTAAAATAACTATTACTTCCTTCTGACATTTTTTCTATGTAGGTGTTATAAGCTAAGCACAAGAAATGTCTTTTGAAGTAGAAATGATCTTTTAATAGATTCTCTCTTGAAATTCTTACATACAAAAGTTTCCAGTGATTTCTAAATTTGTGTAATTTCTTCACCCTAAGCTATTTCATCCTATGAGGGTCTTTTTTTTTTTAAACTTTCATTCTATGTTTATAATGTAAAAAGTGGAAGCTTTAATATAAGCTACCCATCTGCCTGTTCGTCACCCACGTTCATCAAACACTTTACACAAGTGTGATCCGTCAAAACTAGAAGTCATGGAAAATCTTAGAATGTATTTTGAATTCTAAGTACTTAAATAAATAAGAAAATTGCCAAATTTTATACTTATTTTAAAAGCATAAGAAATGATTTTTTTTATCACCAATTCTTTTAAACCACCATATGCTGCCACTTAATCATCATATGAGAAACTTTTTTTGAAATAAAAAAAAACTTTTTTTTGTGATAATTTTCAATGACATCATAATATGTATCAAAATAAGGTTATTTGATAGTTTACATTATTTGTTTAGAAAGAGGAGATAGGCCTTTGAATTTGCTTTATTTTAAAAGCAAACATAATTTTTTATTATTATTTTTATATGAGCATTTATTGATGAATGGTGACATTTTAATGATATTTCTTTTGTGATGAGGTCATTTTTGTTGCCTTTAGCTTCCACACTTCGTTTATAATGTAAAATTATTATAATCTTTCAGTCCGTCTGTCACCCACTTTCATAGCTCAAACAACAAATGCTACAGACAAGTGTGATACGTGAAATTCAGTGCATTCAAAATTAAAAGAAATCAAAAACTCAATTAACACAAAAAAAAATGTTTTAAGACAAGTTTTTTTAATATCTTAAGAATAGAATTTTATTGGTCGGAAAGTAGAATCGGATCCTCTTTGAAGAATTATAAAAAATACTATGAATTATGTTATAATTTTATTGTATTAAAAATTTTAAACTTCGGCGAATTAGTGTTAGGTTTATGAAGTATCTTTGGTTTTTTTTTTTGTGATCATTACACTAGGTTCAGCTCTTGATAGATTTAAGTTAAGCAATTTTATTTGTGTGTCCATCTATTTTATATGATTTTATTCTACATGTATCTTGAAATCCACTCCAAATAGTTGGGATAATAGTTGGTTCATATCATTCGCCTAGATACCACTATACAATTCTTTTTAAGTTTCTTATTTTATTAAGAGATTTTCTTCATTTTTTTTCTGCAACTACGTATTTATTTTAGTATAACAATTGTAACAGAGAAAAGTAGGGTAATGGAAAAATTATCTTCTGTAAACTCAATAATTGTCTAATTTTTTTTTTTGCTCAGCATTAATTTAAGTGATATAAAAAAAAACACAGCAAAATGTTCATTTCTGATAGAATTTGAACATCAAAAGAAAAAAAATGTTCTGCACAATAAGTTAAGAGTAATCTATAAAAAATTATCATTACAAAGTAAGAAATATCTGTGTAACGTTATTTTCTGCAAATTTCACAAAGTTGCAAAGTTCACAGTCTCTTCTAAGAGGTTTTGTTCATGTTCAAAGTTCAACCCCACTAAATTAAGCCGAATCTGTAGAATTTTTAGTTCTGCAAGTTTCAATTAAAAATAAAAATAATAATTATAAAAAAAATAAGGGCGAACGAGACCAAATGATCTTGGGTCTCCAAAGTGTCTGTATTAATTCAATGACATTTTTTTTCTAAGCCATATTTCTCCGGCTGCATTGGATATTTTTACGAACAGTTTTTTAAATGATAAATGTAGCCGACTTATAGACATTCATAATCCTAATTTTTAAAATTGTTTAGAATATTTTGTGTAAAATTATTTATATTTGAAAATTAAAAATTAATATTCTATCCAATTTCAAAAAGCGTGATTAAAGAGACCTATAAAGTCGGCTTAAATTTAAAAAACTTGCATGTAAACTCATTCAATACAGCTGGAGAAATATGACTAAGAAAATCTTTTTTCCAATGGATTAACATGGATGCACTCTGGTTTGGAGACCCGCGGTTATTCGGTCCTTATCGTTTATTGTTCGATTCGCGGAATCTGTAAAAAGTTCTTTTCCGCAAGGTTCAGTAGATTGATGCGCCAACGAATCATTCACTTTCTACCCGAGTGGACAGGAACTGTGGAACCAACCCTTTAGTTAAAATGGAAAATCTGTATAAGTTCTTTTTTTTAGAGTTTCTATAAAGAAAAAAAAAAGAAAACGTATTTCAGTAAATTAGGAACAATCTGTAAGATGTTCTTTTTTGCAGTATTGCTATTTATGGCACTGTAAAATAAATAAGTACAATGTACCAAGCAGACTTTGTAAAATGTTTTATTTTGTAAGGTTCTATTTGAGACAGAAATAGCCACATCAGTAAACTATACAGACCGTAGAGTATGCGAACTCCGTAAAATAATTTTTTTGTAAGGTTCTGTTAATGGCAATAAAAATTAGCCATAGTAAATAATACTGTCTCTGTAAAACTTCCTTTTTTGCCATGTTCTATTTATGACGGGGAAAAAAACACCGCAGTAAACTAAGCGGCTCTGTAAAACGTTTTTTTTGCAAGGTTTTATTTATGGCAGAAAAAGTTAACTACAGTAGTGAACACTGACTCCGTTAATGTGTTTCTTTTGGCAAGGTTTAAACCGTGCAAACTAATTTGTACACACATTTCAAATATAAGAGAGGTTAAATATTACTATTATAAATTTTGTGTTACACGTATGAAAAAGATTTTATTATTAAATTATGGTGTGGCTTATAAGAACAAGTATCAAATTTGGTACCGATATCTTTGCTTCAACATTTTGATTTGATTGTATGGGTTTTTTCAAGATAATCTCTGGTTGTAATTAACACATTATTACTGGTAATTTTAAGAGTACATACTATTTATAAAGTTAAACACCATGAGTACATACCAATAAAAAAATCGGTTTGACGGAAAAAAATGGTACTCCATTACCTAACCCGCTTTCTATTCATATAAAAAACAATCAAATACATCTAATAAATTTTATCGCAAATACAATATACCCATAATTAAACATTAAAAATTCAATGCATTTAAATAACCATAATAAAAAACCTTACAAATTAATAGCCCCTCTTCTCACAGAAACAAAAATCTAAAAAAAATCCTTAAGAGGAACCACCCTAATTACCGATCAACCTCAAACCCCACATTACATCACCCCATTCCATCCACGTTTCCCGCCACCGCAGATTGACAGCCCGTCCTCCCCCTCTCCCCCACTCCGAATGGGGCCGCCCCACCCGTTGCCCCGGCAACTGCCCCGCTTCCCGTGATCCTCCGGGGCGGCGCTTCCATCGATCCTCGAGGCTCACTGGAGGCTGCCATTGCCGGGAGTGGCTGAGCCAAACAGAACTCTCGTCTGAATTTTTTTTTGTGTGGAGGCTTTCAGGCCTAGCACGCGCCGGCCCACAGTGTTGAAGTAAGTACCCCACTTACTAAATTTTTAGGGTTGTGGGTTTGGTTGGGGTTAAAGTTGGTTATCTTGTTATAGGTTTATCAGTATGATATAATGTAAGTGGTTGGGGTCGTAACGTGGTGTAGTTAGCCGACCCTTGAGATCTTGTGATATGTTCTCATGTGGTTTTTCCACTGTCCCGTTGTGTTTGAGCACCCACTTTCTAAATGTAGGCTTTTCGTCTATTTTGTGCATTACTAAAGTAAAGTTTTCTTATAATAAAGGATACCTATCTGGAACAAAATTAGTTTATATCTATATAGATTTCGTTTCTTTTACTTTATGAGCAATTCTGTTGTTTTGCCATCGTTCGGAGTCATAGAGATTAGAAATTGAATGGTGATGGGTTTGAAGCTGGAATTGTCTCCTTAAAGGGGCTATTGGCTATTGCTATGCGGTCTATTGTTTCTGCAAATCTGAGAGCTACCTAAAAATTAAGGATTTGCTCTAACTAAATATAAAGTAATTATTTGTCACTCAAAAATGGAAATGGGAAACTTTTAAATATTGTGTATGCCGTATTATTGATGTGTATATAATTTTTCCCTTTTACTTGAACACAAATTTGTAATGAAGCGGTATTTTTAGTTTGTGATTTAAATTTGAAAAAGTTATCTTGTCACTCAAAATGGGACATGGAGACGTGTTTAAATTTATTTTTCACTGCACTCAGTTTTTATCCTTTGCTTATGTAATTAGTTTATGACATACCCAATTGCCATCTTTTCTTTTTTATTCTTCAGTTTATACATGACGTTAGTTTTCCCCATACAATCTTTATTCAAAATTAACCTCCAAATATAACGAAAAATATTTCAAAAGGAAAAATTAATACTTTCTCTAAAAAGGAGAAATTGTAAAAGAGACGTTTTTTGGTTGGGGATAATAAGAGTTTGAACACATGAAAAATAACTTCGTACATAAGCGCTTTTTTTTAAAAAAAATTATAATTTTTTTTAAAATTGACAATGTAAGTTTAATATTTGATAAGACCCATTATACATTTTTCAAAAATCCAATGATATGTTCTAATTTGTTTTTACTCTAAATTTCTCTCAAACTATTATTCATTCACTAGTTTTATCAATTTAAATATGGGCCTAACTTATAATATTCTTTTTAACTTCACTCAAAACAAAACCAACACTTTTGAGCAAATTATACATTTATTAAAAATTTTTTAATGATGCATAAATTTAAATGCAATAATTCCATTGCTGAATACCAGTCAAATCTGCACATCGCTGTAATGGACTTATTTTTTATGTATCAAATAATTTTTGTACCAAAATGCCTTTTAATGATATGGAGCATAAAATAATTGCTCCTTTTCATTAATTGTTAAACATGAGAAACAAATGAAAAACGTTATAGTATGCACAGTATATTTCTTCTGTTCATTCAGAACTCGCACATAGTTTTAAGGAACCTATTTTCCTGTATCAACTGAAATTTTATAAGTCTAAATATATTTTAATGGAATCGACAATACGATTTTCATTCAAGTTAGTATTTTATTTTTAAATGAAAAGAGAAAACCCCTTAAAAACCTAAAGATTGAAAGTGTATTTTAACTTGAACATTTTGTAGATTATAGTGGTGTTTGAAATAGATTTGAATATAATCGAATCCAAAAACTTTAAATTAAATTAAGTTATTTATGTAATGTTTTGTATAATGTTAGACTATTTATAAAGTATGTTAATTTTGATTTTCGATTCAATAATAAGGATAACTCTAATTTTTAGCAAAAGATTTTATCGACAAATAAGTAACAAAATACCTCCAACTAGTTTATTTTTAAAAAATTAAATAAAAAGTCGTGCAGAAAAGCTATTTTTTTATATCGCGTCGTCATATTTTTTATATTATTTTTTTAAAGAAAAATTAATATTAAAATATTAATGAAACACATAAACTTTAATATAAATGTTCTTATTATTGTATGTAATTTTTCGGGCTAAATATTTAAAGGTATATATTTTTAATAATTAAAAAAATATATATCTAGAAAAATATGTTTACAAATTTTATTTGTATGTAAAATTCAAATGTATAAAAAAACCTCGCTTTATTATTAACTTATTAAAATAGACTAAATAAATGCTTTGCTGGATGCAAATTCACTTTTGCTAAATAATTTCTAAAATATACTTTGCACTTCTAGGCCAATATCTCGTGCAAAATAAACGCTTCAGTTGAAGCCGCATTTGATCACGGTCAATCCGTCATCGCTAAAGCTAAACTTAGAAAGTCTATCTCTCGCGCGGAGTATTTCTTCTCTCTGAATCAATGGTCGCCCATATATCCAATAAGGTTTGACAAAGATGCAGGGATTGGAGTAACTGCAGTGGTGGCCAAAATTGTGGACACTTTTTTAAAGTTTCATATTTTTCAACTTTGTGCGATTACAGAATATATTGATTGTATATCAAATTAAACAGTTGCATATCAGATTAAAAGTAATTTAATCTTTATGAGGACCACTGTCTGCAGATAGCTGAAGCAGTCTATGAGACCTTTGGTCCCATACAATCTATATCCATGGACGCAACATAATCATCATCAAAGTAATTTAATGTAGAATTAAAAATAAATACAGTATTACAATATCTGTATTACAAATAAGTTATGCAACTAATAGTATGCTATGTCTTAGTTTTGCAAGTCATTGAACCACCAACTTGTATTGCAATTTCAGCATAAGAGAATCCATTGATTGTGCTTGTGTGTTCAACTAAAATGAGCATAACTTTATTTGTAATACAGATACTTTAATTATGTTTTTTTAATGAAATTCTACATTAAATTACCTTCAACTTAATATTTAATATTTGTATTTAAGCGGAATTTAATAGATGCAAGCACATAGGTAACAGTTGAAACGCATGAAAGTTTCAAAAAGTGTTCACAGTTTTGGCCACCACTGTACATTACTTGTAACAGTACTTTTTTTCAGGGTTGGCATGGTTTTTAACCCTCCCTGGTAAATACCATGGTAAAAACCGGTATTTATCGTCCTGTAAAATATTAGGTTTTCCCACTGGGGAAAACCTCATTATTGAAACAACAATTATTAATTACTAAATGTTATTTAATGGGATTAATTAAAATTATTTTAATTTTATATTTTAATAAATATTAATATTAAACTTAACATTTTTAAAAATTGACAAATTTTCCTTAATTATTTTACATCTGTGATGATATAATAATCACATACTTTTGTTTATTATTTAAATATTCCCATCTGCATAACTAAAAATAATAATTATTAAAATATGCCGGTGGTAAATATTCATTCAAATATTGTAAGGGATTAATAATTATTGTGTTTTGTCTATTAAATTAAAAAATGAAATCAAACAACTTTACTGGGTTTTGGCAACTTTAACATAACCACCACAAGATAAATATTAGGATGTATACAATAAAGAAAAAGTGATGTTTACTTTTATAAAAAGTTTCAATTAATTAAAAGAGATTTCATAGATGAGATAATATACCAGAAAGAAATGTATTTCCAGGGATTTTTTTTAAGAAATAAAGAGGTATTTCCCAGTTTATCCCGGTATTTACCAATTTTCCCCTTTATTTACCAGTTTTTCCCATTGGGATGGGAAATATTAGTTTTGGAAGGGAAAAACCTTAAACTGCTTTTTTAAGTAACGCCGGTAGATTTTTCAGAAAGTAACTGTAACTTAGTTACTTTAAGCGATAACGAAGTCACGAAAGGTTTCGTTACTCTCAGTAGGAAAAGTAACAGAGCTACGATTTTCATAAAGTTACTTTTAAAAAGGAACTTTTCCAATATCAAATCACGGATGTTATGGGTATTTAAATAACAACAATAAAAGCATTAGTTAAAAATTAGTTACATTTTTTTAGATTCGATATAACAAGTAATTTGGGAAACTAGACAATATGGTACTTTGTAAATTAAATATTGTAATTTTTATTCTCCATAAGCAGGTGCATATCTTTAAGGTAACAGGGAACAAAACCACAATTCATACATTTATCATATGAAAAAACTCGTGTAAAAATATTCAATACAGCCGGAAAATTGTGGCTAAGAAATGCCCCCCCCCCCCCCCCCATTGGATTAACACGGATGCACCTTGGTTTGGAGAGACCCTCGGTCATTCGATCTTATTCGCCCACTTCACTCCCGAAAAAAAATCCCGATAAAATTAGTAACCTTAATTTATGAAGTGAATTCTGTAAAAGTCTACGTATGTGTACCTCTGCCCTGTTAAAAAAAAAAATTCGCTGTAAATAACGGGCAGGAAACGGCAAAAGAGATTCCAAATACACCCCGTTAAAAAAAAAAACATGCACACAATTTTCTATTGTAAATAGATGAGCTAAAACTGTATAAATACGGGAAATAGCCCTAATTTTTTAAGGATAAGGCCATTTATTTAGTGTGTCAGACCCTTTTTCTTCAAATAAGGCTGTTGCCCGTTTGAAGGGCATATGCTCGTAAATGTACAGTTTTTTTTTATAGCGTGGGGCGAAGGGGTTAAATTGAGTTTCTACCTCTTACAGTTTTGTCAACCCGGCGAGACCGATTTACCTGCGCCGGGGCGCGGATTTTATTCATTTCAAACTGGGCGCACTAACGAGCGCCCCAGCAGGTGTCAAAAGCGGGACCCTTTGGCAGGCTGCCAAATATTTCCCCGCCATAGGGGGCGAAAACTCATTTACTCTATCTTGTCTGATGGAATTTTAAACTTAGGAGATATTTAAGAAGCGAATTTGTTGTGTCTCAGGGAAAGATGGGAGTAAGTCGGAGAATTTGTTTTTATAGGCGTTTTGCATGTAGGGTGGAATTTTCTTTTATATATAAATTGAGTTCTGTTGAGTTAGAATTAAGTTTGTTCATAGATAACCTTATTAAAGAATATGGCAATTTTTTTTTTTAAATAACACATGATTACAGGATTTCCAGACTTATACAGTAATTTGTTGATTTAAAAAAAATATATATAATCCAATGTTTTGCTTTGCCTTGCTTGCTACATACTCAGACATTTTTCTATACAAAGACATTTTTTTTTCAATTTCTGCTATCATTTCAAAATTAACTGTAAGAAAAAAAAATCCCACCCCACTTAAAAATAAAATTACTAAGTAGCTTAATTAAATAAAAAAAAAAAGTAAACCTGTAATACTTTGGATGTATAAGCTATTACCCCGAAATCTGTGTTGGTCTCCTATTCAGTATATTTACAACGATGTAGATCAAAATAAAATGAAGAAATACATTTTTCTTTATCTTAAAATCACGCAACTAATACTAAAGTGGAGCTAAACCATTATTGAAATAACTTCTTCGACTCAAATACTGCATAGACAAGTTATTAGATTGGGTTTCGGATGCTCCACTGTGCCTCAGTCCAGTTTGCTTCGAAGTAGATATTTATGGAGAAATTTGTCTTTATTGGAGGATGCTCTTTTAAATTTCTTGCACGACCCGACTTTTCAGGTACGTGCATTACGGGCGATAAGGAATTATCTTCTTGTTTAGAGAAATGAAGTGCGCTGATATTTGGTTTTGAAATCTCTTTCAATAGTAAATTACGTGTAGGTATATCTTAAGAATTTATTGCCTTAAGGAACATTTTGTTTCTTTTTTTTTGACAAAGTGTAGGAGTTGTTTTAACATGTTTAGTTGTAAGATTTTGGAGTTATGATTTGTAAGTAGTAAACTGTTATTCAAAGGGATCATTCATATTCAAAATTAATTGAACTCCTTGTTTTCTTTTCCCAAAACCGTATATTTTAATGCTTGATTAAAAAGTCAAATGGTTACAAGTTCGAAACTTATTTATATTAAATCTTTCTTTTTTTGTATTTTTATACTGTTAATTTTGTTTAATATTTTGTAGCTTTAAATAACTTTCACGTGATAAATTGAGCATTATATGAACTTATTGTTTGTTAGTGCAAGAGTTAATTCGAAGTCTATATTTTCTAAACTCAACGTCTTGAACTAATACAATAATATTTTTATACTGCTCAATACAATTGAACAGAATGAGTTCAATACAATTGAACTGTACTGTGTTTAAAAATGCCTTGGTCTCCATGACTGTATTGTATGCTGTTATTTGAGTTAGATTACAGCAAAGTCTCGATTTTCATAAAAAGTATTATATTAAAACTTTTTAAGAGTCCCTTGCAAAAACACTCCTGTCCTTCCCTTTTGCCAAATCTGTTACAATGAACGCTTTGTTCTTGCCTTTTCTGGAGCTTAACTACCCCCTTTTTCTTTTTGTTGTTGCATGAAAAGTGATATCATTCAGTGGAAAAAGAGCAGAAGTTTTCGTAAGATATAGCTATTCGGAATTGAACAGACTGTCGGCGCTTTGGTTTGAGTAAGTTGTAAATAGCTATCGACCGGGTCTGTGTTGGATAAGCTAAAATCAATAATATTATTATCAATGGATCCTATAACGATAGAAACATTTTACTCGTTCTAGCACTATTCTATTCTGAATAATATAACTATACCATAGTTTTTTAGTTTACTTTTAATAAAAAGTTTAATATATTAACCTTTTCAGTCCCAATGACGATTTGGCATCATCAATTTGGAAAAAATATTTCTGATCGTCGAAAGCCACTTATGATATCAAAAAGCACATCATTCGATTCTTCAAACTTTTTTCTGTTAGAAAATAATTTTTTATTAATCCCATTAGATATCATCAGCCCTATTATTTTTTAAAAATTATGATCAGAAACATGATGATGCCAAATGGCAATTAGACACTGGGACTAAAAGGGTTAAATCCTGTGACATTTGTCTCAGCCTATGTATATTTGAAGACTTACCTTTGAAAAGTTTCTAGTACTTCTTTATTTCTACCATATCAGCCTTATTATCTAAAGATCATCAAAAGGTTGTCCGTAACATTTTAAAAAAGTATTTTTTATTAAAATTTTGAGGATAAAGCTTCGAGACCATTTAAGTAGACTAATAAATTTTTAAAAATAAAAAAATCCGGCTCACATGAAAAAGTTATGATGTATTCATTTTTTCTCAGAAGGAAAGCTCTCTGACTACATTTTTATAAAATTTGATCAATTCACAAAGTATATAGGTACACTACTTTTTTTTTAACTTTGACAATATCTCCTGCTAAAAGAAAACATACAATAATCACACAAACTACAAATAATTTTTTGTACATGATTTATTATTCTGTAGTTTATATTGGGGTTAATAGTGTTGATTCCAATATAAAACTTAGTTGCTGATAAAAATTTCGTGTACAGTTTTGACAAGCCAATAACTATTTGATGTGACGGCCTGAAAAGCTGTGCCCAACGTTGTTAGACGGCGCGATGGCTGTCATAAAATGTTTTTCCTCATTGGTTAAGTTACTTCATAAATAGATGGGCGCTTCTTATGGTTTTATGAAAAAGGAAAAATAAAATTCAGTATTTTTTATCGTTTTGCAGAGTCATTTGTTTGCTTAGTAAAGAATTGAAAAAAATTATGATGAAAAGCCCCTTTTGAATGTAAAGGAAATATTGCCATTGTAAAGTTGTTTTCTCTACAAGCGATTTCACAGTTATAAATTTTGTTTGAGACGCGTTTTTCTTAGCTTTTTTTATGCTTAAGTTTGTACAGAAAATAAGTAAAATATTACCAAGGTATAACATAACATTGGTTTAAAATGAAATCAACGATTAAAAACTGCGTACTGCTAAACAAGTCTACAGTACTAATGAACAATTGTAATACAAATATTGTTCAAAACAAATACAAATGAATAATGAGAATACATTTAAAATTTCTTCTTTGACATTTGCTGAAGGAAATTCAATAAAATATGAATTGTATATATATTTTAATTTTTGAATTATTCTACACTTATCATAGTAGTATTCAACTGTTTTCTTTACAAACAAAGGTGGAACAGAAAAGCAATAAAAATATAGCATCATAAAATATTCATTTTAGAATTGAATTTAAATTTTTGTTTTTTTGCGAAATTCGGAAGACAACGTCGTTAGATATAAATATTTAACGTTTCAGCAATAAACGTGGGCGGTGCCATTAATATCTTATATTTTCGGTAAAGTTGTTTTAAGTAAATAGCGTAGGCGTCGAATATTGTTTTTTCAAAAAAATTGAATGTTGAGTGTAGGAAGAATCGCATAGAACAAATATTTAATGTGTACAGAGAAAATAATTATAATCTTCGTATTAATATTAATGGTTTTTCTATTAAAAATTAAAATTTTCAAATAATCAAATTTTTAAATGTGTAATAATATGGAGCTAGTGCATCGTTAGGAAAATGCATTAATTAGCGTGTAAAGTTATAATAGTATATGCATTTTGTATGCACACATATTCCTCCATATTTTTATTTTCCCCCTTTTGTTTCGTTTAAAGTTATGTTTTTCAAATAGATTAATAATAATCTATGATTATACACTCTTAAAACGAACGAGCGATTTTAACTCAGTCTGATTAATTTTCACTCCTCCAGTCTGGAAAATGCACTTCTCCTTTTGGAGTGGATCCTTTGTGTGTTAAACCTCCGACAGGATCACTCCAAACGAGTGGTTTTAACTGAGTAAATATTCATTCCTTTCCAGTGTCGAAAATGCACTTCTCCAACTGGACAAGATTTCACTCTTTTGTTTTAAGAGTGTAGGATCACTATTTTTAGACATGAGGTTAATATATATTTTTCTTTTTGTACAATAAGAGAAATTTAATAATTACCTTGGGAACAAGGTGATAATAGATGAATGTTAGAAGTAACTCTGTATAATAATAGACTAACATGAAGTTGATACGTTAAGTATTAGAACGTGAAATCTATTATTTCGAACATGCAAATTTAGGATTTTGTCTTGAAAAATTTAATATAAGGTCATATCTAAATACAAAAAATGAAAGATCAATTTTTAAGAAATATTTTCCAATGGAAAATGGAACAGTCATTGTATCATATTGACCTTGGGTCTCCGATTTAACTTATTGAAGATTTGGGTTACCTTATAAAACTATGGGCATCATATCTTTTCAATTGTTTCATGAAGAATCACTTCGTAATTGTCGCAATTGTTCATCGTTGGCCGAAAACATTTATACTCACAATTGACACTTAGCAATTCTCGAAACCGTCCATAGTGAGAATGGTCAACTTCCCTGTCCTAAATCCTCCTTCATTAATTGTCTCTTCGCAAGGGGGTTAGGTAGAAGGCAATAAGCAGTTTTTTGAGCGTCTGCTGCCTTGCTTAAAAAACAATGGTAATTATAATATTCATAATACTTAGATTATCTTAAAATATATGAAAGATGTTCTTCTAATAGCGTATTGTTTTTTGTATGTATATTTTTCTACAATCAACTATTTAGCAAGATTTTTAACCCTTTCAGTTCCAGTGATGCCATTTGGCATCATCATGTTTCTGATCATAATGAAAAAAAAATAATAGGGCTGACATCCTATTGGTGGAATAATAAAAAATATATTCCGATAGATAAAATTTGAAGAATCAAATTATGGGCTTTTTGATATCCTAAATGGCAAAACACGATCAGAAAAAAATTTCTAAATTGATGCCAAATTGTCATTGGGACTGAAAGGGTTAATAGTTCTGGATCAAATAGCATACAAAATACGACAAAAAATGTCACTTCCAATTGTGTAAGGCCATTGTAGGTAGAGTCCTCTTATCTGGAATCCGAAGCGATGCCCTGAAGTTCGTCACCAGCAGCCGGCGGATATTTTCCGTCTTCTTCCATTTCATTTTTTTTTTTGAAAGTTTGTGATAAAAAAAAGTTGTGTGATTTATCCTTTGAGTCGCGAAGTCGAAGGTCGCCGCTCATTACAGTCGCTCCCGCTTTAAGACGCCTTTCTACTGTCATGGTACGAAGGCGGTCTTGTTGCAGTTGCTACTTCACTTGGAAGTGGGTTAATGGTTTGAGAATTAAGTCGTATGCCACCCTCTTTCCCCAACTGTTGGAATTGTAAAAGGTAATTGATTGAATTTGAGAGATTTTTTTTTTGTATGAATGCAGTCTTTTGTTTGAGTATTGTTGTATTTGGAGTTATTCCTTATATAAATCCATCTATAAATTAGTTTGTGTTTTTATAGAATATTAAGGTAAATCAATCTTGTGTTCTGTTGAGACGTATAGAAACTTTCCATTTATTTGAAAGAGGATAATCAGCACAATTCACAATAGCCCTCGTGTAGCTGTCTCCAATTAGCCCTTGTGTAGCTCTAGTGCGACGATAATTCCGACTAACCCTCGTGTGGCTCTACGTGAAATTTTATTCAACCCAACTAAATTATCTTCATAAGTACGTTCTTGTATAAATTGATCTCGTCATTGCATACAATACTTGACTAGTCTATGTGGAGTATCTTGGGCACGAATACATGCCGGTTTCGATTTTATCAACGTATGCTGAACCTCTGTTAAATCCACGCAGTAATTATATGTAGATGGGATAATTTCATGTAGGCGCACTGATGCAAGTTTAATTCGCCATGGTACAGACGCCTTGATGCTAAGATCACATTGGCGCTGATTGTAAATTCATGTGTTTTCCTCATTATCTCGCAGTGGTACAAAATTATTATGGGGCTCATCACTATATTGAGGATCCGTCGTCATTGGCTTTCTAAGCAATTATCCCAACCAATTTATGATACGAAAAATTATTAGTATTTTTTAACTGATTTTTAACTCTGAAATTATAAAAATTAAAGTAAAATAATATTTTGAAGATTCGATCCGAGGTTTGTAGGTAAAAATAGCCGCATGGGTTGGCCTAACAAACTTTTACCAAAGTAAATTTATTTACAGGCATCAAATCATTAAAAAAAAAGCGAAACACACCACCGTCGATTAATGGAGTGAGGCAAACTCCATTTCGGTCCTATCTCCTGGGATGCGCACATTAATTAAAGTTTGGTGGGGTTATCACTTATCTTTGATGAATTGTAATTATCCGAGCGAAAAACCGCTTCTAAAGGATGTTTAAATAAAAAGAGTATCACTTCGGCGGAATATTTTTGTTCTTGAAGATTGGAATTGCATAGGTTTGGAGTTATTGTGAATTGTTTTTGGGTTTTAGTATTCATTTCGGAAAGTATTGATATACTTTGGTATTTAAAGTGGAAGAATAAATGTGTGTGAAGAATTCGTTACGTTTTGATGTATTCCAATACTGTTTTGGCATTAGTTTCAAATAATTAAAACAAAAGTAAAAATAAATTCCGCCTTAACCTATTTCGCCTCTATGTTAATCAATAACATACTGCTTTTTCACTTTTACTTCTGTCTTCGTCTGGGAAAAATTGATCTCTACTCTATCCCTCTTCTAGTCTGATTTCTTGAAGACTTTCGAGCTCATCTACTTGGTCTATCCTGCAGTTGCACCAAGAGGAATAAGTCAACAATAACAGCTGGTTTCCACTGTTATTATTTAGTTGTAATGTTCTACACTCTTAAAACAAAAGAGTGAAATCCACTCCAGTTGGAGAAGTGCATTTTCGACACCGTAAAGGCATGCATATTTACTCAGACTGAGTTAAAATCACTCGTTTGGAGTGATCCTGTCGGAGGTTTAACACACAAAGGATCCACTCCAAAAGGAGAAGTGCATTTTCCAGTCTGGAGGAGTGAAATCCACTCAGACTGAGTTAAATTAGGAGTGTTTGTTTTAAGAGTGTATGCTTATCTCAAGACAGGAAAGCTACACTCTTAAAACAAACGAGCGATTTTAACTCAGTCTGAGTTAATTTTCACTCCTTTCCAGTGTCGAAAATGCACTTCTCCTATAGGAGTGGATTTCACTTTTTTTGTTTTAAGAGTGTACATCCGATATTACAACACATTGAAAGTAATTCATTTAAGACATAAGCCAGTGTTGCTCGGAACTGCAGATTTCATCCCTTGTTTAATAAAAAAGAATTAATTACTGGAATTGTATTTAAAACGAGTATTTTAAGAGCCTTATTTGTCAGCAGCGTCTTTTCGTTTCTGTTGTAATTGTACTGCCGCGGTACTCGTGTGCTGTTGACACAAAGAATCCCTTTGTTTGCACTTACAGTTGCTAATGAGTTCCGCATTGTTTCCTGCAGTGAGGTGGTTTTCTAGAGTCCTTTGAACAGTGTGAAGTGCACATGGGAGCTTCTTACCACACCACCTAACTGTTGAATGGTTGCGATAAGTGTTTGTTGTCTAATAAGTGTAATGCGGATTTCTGTATTTTGTTTAAAAGGACTCGGAGTTGTTTGATCTTTAATTTTTGGTTTTGTGGAAAGTAGTTTGTGAGTTGAATGTTTTGTTTCTGGATTTTTATTTGCTCTCCTTGAGATAATATTCTCAAGAGAAACACTTATCATCCCTCTTAATAGAGGTACTTGCTTCTTTTGATATTTCTGTAGGGCGGTAAATTCGACTCCGTGTGTGATTTTTAGTTGTATAGTAATTTGCGATCTGTTTCAGACAAATTTTAATTGTTAAAAAGTCGTGAAATTATTTATTTTCAAAAGTATGCATTCCACTTTGTTAGTAATATATTTTAATCTTCTTCCCAATATCTATTTATTCCTAAAATTTGTTTTTTAATCTTAAAAAAATATTGTAATTGAATAGTTAAACTGTTCTATTTCCGATCTGTTACAAATAAATTTTGCATTACATAATTTCATTTTACTCCTTAGTGATCCGTTAATTTTCAAGAAAACGGTCATAAAAATACCTCTTTTTATCCTTGAAAATTATATAAAAATATTTGTATGAGCAATATGCGTATTCATTCTGAATTTTTCATTTGTCTTTTGCTTGAAATCTTGGAAAATTAAAAAAAAAAAAAAAAAAAAAAAAAAAAAAACTGCCAACAACCTCAGTCCGTCATTGATACGAGGTTAAGAGGTTACAATGTTTTAAAAAGTGTTATAAAGGACCTCAAATACTACATCTGTCATACAAGACACCTATAGAACTTAGAAAGCGAAAGATATTTCTCTCATAATTATTTGATATTTTCAGACTTTATCTTCGAAAAAAATTCTTTTCTGACTTTTTTAGACCTCCACAAAAACTACCTCTAAATTCGGTAATATTAGACATATACACTTAATGTGAAACTTTTGCAACAACAATAAAAAGTCCGGCGAATAATACCCCGTGAAGTGGGAGGGATTGTTAAATATGCTCCGAAGTCCCAATGCTGCATACTATGTCGCGTTAGGTGCCTACTCAGTTAGTTGTCGGCTCGTCTCTTGACCGTGGTTCTAAATTACGATGCCCGTCGCCAATAGCCCTTGCGTTGCTCTCGTGCGACGATAATTCAAACTAACAATACACCATGCCCGGATTCTTTTTCCTACATCCGATAGCAGCATCACAAAGTAAAAAATTATAATAAAAATATCTATCGGTAGCGTGCTCCCACTCGTAGGAAATACAAGAAGAGGGGAAATCCGGGCATGCCCCGTTATTTACCCTCCGCCCGTATAGCGAAACACATATATCTAAAAATCGATACCTGTGCCCAAGTCTCTTATTTTATTTATAAATCTCTCACAGTCCTTTTTCTCTACCACGCGACGTATCTCAGGTGGTTCCCTATTTTTTTCCGTCTTCTGAGCCTTTTGCGTTCCTTTCCTTTCTTCTTTCCATTGACCGGTGTCCAAAGAAGTTTGAAAAGACTTTGGACAATGGAGCAGTGGTGAGTTGCGAGGAAAGGGGAGAAAAATCGTGTTTCTTGTGTTTGAAGGGTTTTATTTGATCTATATATTTTTTTCCTTTACAAAACATATACGTACACGCTTTGATAATAGCCTTATTTTCTTTGCTTGTAATTAAAAAAAAGTACCACACATTTTTTTTTAAAGAACCAATGCAACTCAAAATATGAATTTTCTAGACGGTATACTTACTAATAAGTATTTGAATACCCTAACTGAACTTTCTCTAAATATTCTCTACTTATATGGCAGGTTGATTTAGTACCTGGATTTCTTATTTCTGGAAAACGGCCAAAGAACGCTAGATTTATGAATGGCTAATTGTGGAGACATGCGGTTGTGTATCACTCAAATTAGTTGTAGTTACAAGATAACTTTTTCATCAAATAAATTAAATTATGTTACTCAAAGCTAATTATTTCGCTTAGTAATATTACAAATTATGTCTTCTAGTTGTTATTCGCCTTTAATCTAGTTTTAAGCGACAATAGTAGTAAGAATTATTTTTTCTTTGCATAATGTTGGATGTTTAAGATGTTAATATAATAACCATGCTGTTAAAAACTCTTTCAGGAAATACCTTTTTTTCAGTTACTTATACATGAATCCCTATTATTTGTATAATATTACATAACTTTCATTATCTCTATGCTTGCTTGAGAAATGGCAAAATATCCCACAAAAATCAGTTATTTTTGCATACATTATTCAAACACATCGACATGCCAGTGCACATCTTTCAGAAAAAGAAGCCCACAAAACAATATCATAATACGATTCACAACCTTACTGTCGACAAAATATCCATACCTCAGAGGACAAAATTTACTTTCAACCATGGGCGTAGCAAAAACCTTAGTCCATTTTACCTCAGGTACGCAATACCTTTTTTAAGAGTCTTCAGCGCCCAAACCTTTCATCGTTCAGTCGTGCATCCAAACAGCAAAAACCACCCTAGAAATGAACAGCTAGGCATAGGCTTTAGAATAATCGACTATACCAATGCAAATTCCAGTGGCGATGGCTCTAGAAGTACGTGACACCGCGCTTGTGAATGTGCCGGATTTCGGTGGTATGAAGGCTCCTGATCCGGGATGTTAGATGAGAAATACCGGAAAAGGCACGTGTCCGGAATTTATCCCGAATTCTCGCAGCCACTCTTCCCCGTATTCTGATGGGTTTCGGAGACTATTCACTGGTATGGAGCATTGGTTGGGAAGGAGCAGTTTGGGGGGGATGAAACAGATTTAACGCTTTTTCCTCTTTTGATGAATAAAAAGGAAGATCGATAGGTTATTAGGTCGCTCGTATATAATATTTGGGCTTTTTGTGTGTTTAGTGTATGGTTTTGAAATCTAATATCAAAAGGATGACTTTCGGTTGTTTTTCTTAAGGATTTTTCATCATAATTAAACTTTATTACTTTTTTTTAACTTTTAATTATTTATTAGATTAATGCATTTTCTTGAACTTATATAATGTGTTGACCTTTATTGATTTACACTTTTAAGTCTCTCCATTTTACAATCTTTTTTAATATAATTAACCTGATCTAGTTTTACTAGAAACTGCTCAAATTATACGTGCAGCCCAATTTTTACGGTAATGATAAAGTAAATGTAGCTCATTATTCAATGTGAGTTAATTTCCTTTCTTTAAAACTATCCTCCAATAAAGTATAGATCAATGCCTCAGGAAAAGAAGTAAATTTGAAACATATCACGTGTTACAAATAATATATATTCACGGCTTCAATAGGTATGTAACACCATTATTGTAATGAGTTTCCAATATCGCGATGATCAACCTCATCACAAAGTAACTCCTTTATTTATATTTAGCTTTCAACAATTCGTTTTCACAATGAATAACCACCTCATTTTCACATTATGATACACTCTTATGAATTTCTCCAACTATCCCTATGATATATATTTACAATGAATATCCACTCTCCACTCCCACAAAACTAAAATTGCTTGCTTGAGCCGGAGGACTCTCTCCTAGATCTTCCATGTATTGCCATCGACTTGCTGATCTTTTCTCAACGCATTAACGTCTTACTAGCCGAGCCAATTTGAATTGCAAATGCTTCTCGGGGTAAAGAATATTACGTGGTCTTGTCAATGTGTATCCCAACACAAGATAATTCACGATAGCGAAGAAAAATAAGTTCCTTTTTCTGATTATAGCGAAACAGAGAGACGGAAGAGAAATTGCTATGTTGCTAGTTTAGCATGTTCTGTAAACGGAAGAAAACTGACTGTTTTTTTTTTTTAATTTAAAGTTTAAATATTTATCGTTATTTATTTATTTGGATTTGTCTTAAAAATTGTTATTTTTATGAAAACCGTTTCTTAAAGCCTCTTATACCAGATTATTGAAAATTCCTCCCCGTTTGTGTGCAATTGAAATGTAATATTATTAAAATCCTGCTTATGATTAAAAAATATTTTCAACTCATGTTACTTACTTTTAAAACAAATTTTGAGTTGAGTATTGTATCTATTGTACTCCTACTCCATCACTTTATTTTTCTCGCTAAAAAACATTAAGTGGAATGAAAGGGTTTCAAAGTTTCTGGGGGAAAAAATAGAAACTATAACAGCTAATAACATTTCTTTGAAAAGGCGCAAAATCATCACTTCCCCGGGGAAGAGAAACAAGCTTCTGGACAGTGTATGGCACACAGCATCTTTGCAATGATCTTGTCAGCGGTCTTCTTTCTTGCTTTTTTACCACATTACTTATTTTTTGGTGTTATTACTCTTTCTGTGGGAGCTGTATAGCTTCCTTTAAATAGCTTCTGAGCTCCCTTTGTTTTTGGAGGCTGGGAAAGGGATGTGTTTGTATAGGAGTTCTTTCCTGTAATAAGTTTCATTGATCCCCTTGCAGTAGTTTAACTTGCGGAGGAGTGTCCATACCCTCCCCCACTTTTCCGTTCACACCCGGGCTGTTATCGGCTATGGAGTTTTCTTCTTTTTCTTTTTGTATTAGCGATATTTGTTTAAGTACTTGTTGGCTGATGGCTAAATGTAGGATGGGTACCCTTGATTGTCTGCCTAAAAACGTCAAAATAAAGTAATTGAGTTACACGTGTTTAGATAATTGTGAAACTCTCAGATATTAGTTGCAAACAATTGTCCTTTAGAAAGATATACAATACCAATGAATTCAATTTAAGAGAACAAATGTTTATAACATAGTCTAATTGGGTATAATCCGGTAAGACCAATTTAATTTAATACTCGTTATTTGTATGACATATTTTTGAAGTCAGAGGGGGAATAACGTGCCCTTATGCTGATGCAGATTCATTAAACTCTAGTTACCCATCAGATGCTTGCTTCGACTTCGGATGCTAACAATTGTCCTTTAGAAAGATATACAATACCAATGAATTCAATTCAAGAGAACAAATGTTTATAACATAGTCTAATTGGGTATAATCCGGTAAGACCAATTTAATTTAATACTCGTTATTTGTATGACATATTTTTGAAGTCAGAGGGGGAATAACGTGCCCTTATGCTGATGCAGATTCATTAAACTCTAGTTACCCATCAGATGCTTGCTTCGACTTCGGATGCTTTTCCCGACCCAGCTACTTTGCTTCCAACTTATGAACCAAACTTTCAGGATCGTTCCTCCGGAAAAAATAATCGTTACTGCTACATACCTACGCACACTGTCCATTTAACCAACCAACAGTTTACCAAAACCGTAGAGGAAGTCAAACTAACCTTTCGCATCCTCGCTTTTTTTTTCCTTCCTGCGCCTCCCAAATCTTCCGCGTGATTTCTCCCAAACAAAGTGGTAATTTAACAGGACGGACGGCGAATTACTCTTCCGGATATGAGGGGCGTTCCCGCCTAAATCGGATGCCCCCCCCCCCATGTTCCAGGGGCGGTCATTTTGTGTCGTCTGGCCATCGATCGCGTTGCCACCGATTAAAGATATCTTCGGGGCTTCTTTTCGCCGAAGATGGGGTTGTTGCCTTTTCTTCTTCCCTGGCAGACCCCCTTGGCTTCTATATGGGATCCTTTTTTCCCGGGTATTATTCCGGGCTCGTTTCGTAGTTTTGGCACGGTTTAGATCGGGTAGTTTTGTCCGGGCGCCCTTGTTTGGCGAGTTTGGTTAGTTGGATTTTTTTTGGGCTTTTTTTTTTATCTATGAGGTTAAGAAAGCTTTGGTGAGGCTGGAAGGGGGACATAGAATGGATTAGTTTTGTTTTTTGTGGGAACTTCAGGCTTTAGGGATCGGTTTATGTTGTTTGCAAATTCCGAATTACGTTTTTTGCAAAATTCTGAGCAATGTATAATTTTAAGTTTGATAATGATTTCATTGACATGTAATTTTTTTTTCTCTAAAATTAAAACTTGCTATTTTCTATTCTTCTGTGGTTTGATATTTTTAAAACCATTGATCAGACTTCATGCTTTAAATCTCGTTTAGATGCATAAAAAAAATTTTAATTTAAACTCTACTAATTCGTTAACTAAAAGTAGCGAATATTGTTAGTCATGTATTCATTTTGATGTATTTTGTTGATAAAGATTTTTTTTTCCTGCAAATGTGTGAACCGTTTCATTTTATTTTTTAGAAATTCCTGAACGAGCAAGATCAGAAAAATGTCCAGTTAAGAAAGCTATTAACAGCTGTAGCGAACTTTAGGCAGAAAGGAGATTTCAACAAGGAATTAGAAGCTAGAGGTAATAATAACTTATCTGTTTAAAAAAAGGGCATATTTTGCATGTGGACAAAATGTTTACATTTACGTTGTTGTAGTTTTTTTTTAAGGTATAAGGTGTTTGTGCTTTTAAATATAGTAAATAGTTTTTCCTTTTACGAAGAAATGTGTTTGAAATGCATTGTAGAACTTGAGGAGCTCTAGAAATCGGGATGAAAATTTCCGTCACTCCGAATCCAAATTTAAAGATTTCTTTTATATATTTAGGATGGCCAAAAGTATTTTTATAAAATTAACTATTTTGTTTACATTAATTACTCCACGGCCTAATGTCTAGCCTGATGATGTTTTCATTTAAGTTGGCCGTGAACTTACCCGTTTCCTGATATTTGAATATGTCTGTTTAACCAATAAGGAACTTATCGACACTGTCAAGCATTAAATATTAATTCGTGTGTTACGAAGACGCCAAATCCTGTGAATTATTTGACAATCCCAAAATAGTACAAGAATTATGTCCAGACTGTTTATACTTCATCCGGCAACAAATATTTCCATTGCATTCAACTTTCTGTGGTGTAGTTGGTAGCTGGGAACTATTTCTTCTGATATCGACCGTAATAGTAGAGTAGAGAACGATCAGAGAAAGGAAGCCAAAATGGGGAACGCTTAGCAGTCAAATTGGCAAAAGTATATGGCACTTTCCTATAAAAAATAAAACTCAAAAATCTGAATTTATTTTTTATTGTGTAAACTAAAACCTATTTTGTATTCCCTTTTACTGACTGCTTCCGTTCGCATCAATCGCTTCCTCGTGCGATTGAAAAGCAGAGGCATCATGTGACATGGGAGGGAAAAAAAAATAATTCAATTGGCGATTCTCGAGCACATGCTGCCTCAATCTCAGCTAGCAACATCAGCAACCGGCAAGTATGACAAAGCTGTAACTCGACGGATTTAGGGCAAAATGAAATTGAAAAGAACGACATTGGTTCTATATCATCCTTTATGTGATTGCAAATAATAATAATTTCAATTACAAACTTTAAAAGCCATAGATAAGCACATGGTCCCAGTAATTGGGCTTAGTATGTAACTAAAGAATGTGCGAAAATAATAGCTGGGTCTAAAATCCCTCCGTAGTTACTGCATTTATGCGTCTTTTAGAAAAATATATACTCCAGTTTATCCTAGAATTTTGTCGCCTTTCTAATGCTATACTGTATTACTAAAATTTTAAACAACACTTATTTATTAATCTAGCTCATCTTCAGAGATTCTTAATGGAACATTTTCATATTTTACTCGTGTAACAATCGAGTTGCAAAGGAGTTAAGTTTAAATGTTTTTTAGATGAGTCTATTTTCGTTCTTTCCTAATGGCTTGAAAATAGCGTCATTCTATGTAAGCGGGTTCTGCATAACAACTGAGGTTTATCCCAGGCATCCTGAAAGATGGATTTTTAAAATTTATTCACCGACATAAAAGCAATACCACGAATATACTTTCTTTTTCTACCAGTGTTTGAGGAAAAAAACATCTGATTTTGACGAAAAAGGCAGAAAGGACTTTTCCCAACCAACCATTCCACTGTGGAGGGAATCTAATCCCTCTTCCACACACAGTGCTCGGCCTCCGTTGAGGCGGAATTCAATTTCAAAGTCCTTTGCTCTCTTCAAAGAACTCTTCTTTTTTTTCTGCTTTTTCTTGTAATATAGTCGCGAAGAAGTGCTCTGGAGCTTTGCAGTTTCTGATGTCATTTCTATTGATCACTGAAAAGTTGCGATGAGCCCGACATCGATTAACTATTGAAGAAAGAGCCTGGCTCTATGTTTAGCGGGGATTGACACTTTTTTTTTAGAGGAAAAAAAATCTTTTGATATTTTGTTGTTGAAAATTTCGAGTAACTTGGTTTTGATGTTAGTTTTCATCTGTATGCTACATCTTTTTGGCATCACTAGGAAAGGTTATACTTATTTTGGTGATATGTCATTAGCTACATTTACAAAAATTTTATATAAAACATTTCCAACATTAGTGATTTTTAGTTAAGTTTTATAACTTGGGGAACTGTTGTATTTGTGTTTTTATTGTTAATAAATAAATTATCTCAAAATTGAAGCAGATTTCATATAGTTTTAAGTCATAAAAAATCAATACATTTTACGATTACAAAACATTTTACTGGTTTGCATGATGCGTTTTGAAAATTGGAAAATCACGTACATTTGAAGATATATAAACATAAAAAAATAGATAAAAAAAACCCTTCCAATCAGTGATTTTTGCTAAACTCGAGGTTTTCTAAGAAATTAAAAAAGTTTCCTGGCATTTAGCAATATGTATGAATTATGTGTCAATTTAAAATAACACTAAGATTACATGATAATTTTATGCTCCTGTTAAAAATTTCATATTATTTGATGATTTTGTTTGAAATTATATTTTAAAACTTACTATAATTAGGTAAAAACAGTCTTAAGTTTTGTATTAGATAGTGACGATGCATTGGTATGCGAACAATCCAATTGTAGGTTTTGTCAAGGTTTCTAAATCTCTCATCAACGATTTAACGATTTACCATCCCATTTAAGAGCAGTCTGCACATTCCTCCCGCCCTTTCGCGCCCCTAATTATGACGCCCCTCTCTCACAAAAGGAAATTCTCCGATAGACATTAAAGTTAAAGCGGCTGGTTGCTGAGCGAGCGAAATGCACCTCTCGTTATATGCCAACTTCACCATGGGATATGAGATTGGAAAACCCTAACGTTGGTTCGGCATAATTATAACTGAAGTTTTTGACCAGAAACTAGTGTTAGACTAATTTGCAATTAACTTGCAATAAAATGCTTTATTTTATAAAAATGCAAGTACAAACATTTATTATACATTTATAAAGTTAGAATCTGTTTTTTTTAAACTTTGAGTAAAAAATCAGTATAATTTATATCTATTAAACCTTATGTCTTTATTATTCTATTAAATATTAATTTAATTTGCTAAGCCATTATATGAAAATAGCTTGGTGCGTAGAAGTCTAAATTAGAATTAAACAATGTGCTTTGAGGTTTTTCTTTTGAAAGGTTTATCACTGGTGGAGGTGGTTTTCGTGATAGTTAATGTTACAAACACCTATTTATTTTCTATAAACAATTTTGTTTAAAAAAAATTGGAAATCACTCTGAAGTCAGTTACAGCTTTACCATCCCAATCGAAGCGTGTCCAACACTTCGAGGATTCTGAGGTTTCGTTTAACTTTATAATGGAGCCTTTTCTCTGGCTTGTTGTCATTGTTTCTCCCAAGTACTATCTTCTAAGTGCTTATCTGGGAACGAGATTAGAACTTTAAAAATGGCATTTTATGTAACTAGTCTACTGTATCTTTGGTAAGAAAAAGCAGTTGAGTTTTGGCTTATGCGCATACTTACGTGTTACTGACTTATTGTAGGGCTGTTAGAAACATGTTTAAAACCATATCAGAAAAACACTATATTTGTCTATTTATTCGTTTTGAAGATTTTTAATAGCATTTTTGCTTTCAATTACCTAATATTAAATGTAAAGTAAGGAAAGTGTTGGGAGAAAATGGCGGCTGAATGAAATTTTTGGAAAATTGGACATCCTAAACCGTAGCTTTGGTAGCTTAAGTCCTCTAACCATTTATAATTAATCTCAGGGATGTATGATTCGTTGTGCTCCAGCTGGGAAATGTTTCGACTGTCCTTGTCTTGTTTTGTACTAAGGAGCGTTGTTTATAACACCGCTGTCAAGTTTTGAGATATCCATCGCATCTATGAATCATACTAGCTTAGTTTCTTATCTTTACATTTATCTCTTCATGCACATCATGATTCTTCATTAATTTAATTTTTTTACCGCTGTATCAGTCTGGTAGTGCAAAAGACTATCACCATGTAAATATAATAGTATTGCAACATTTATTTTAGTATTTGCTTTCTTACAAACAGAGGCCCTTAGAGATATTTGAATAGGGCGCCTATTGTAAATGATAATCAAGTGCCCTTCTTACATTTCTTTCCTTTTTTTAAGAATTTATTTTTATCTTTGACTAATGTTCATTTTTTGAAAACCTATTTTTCATCGGCCCTTGATAATGTCCCTTCTGGCACCCGAGGGCACCTAGGAAAACATTACCACATCATAAGGCTTGCTTACAGCTTTTCATACACTCTTAAAGAAAACGAGTGAAATCCACTCCAGTAGGAGAAGTGCATTTTCGACACTGGAAAGGGGTGAATATTAAATCAGACTGAGTTAAAATCACTCGTTTGGAGTGATCCTGTCGGATGTTTAGTTTTTCCCAAGAGGAGAAGTGAAAATTACTCAGACTGAGTTAAAATCGCTCGTTCGTTTTAAGAGTGTTTAATAAAAACACATTAATGTCACGAATTCTATCAAATTTACTGAGATACATTTTCCTAAATCCATCCACATTCTTTGGCCTTTCAATAAAATGTTTGCAAATGGATATTATATTTCGTTTTATTTTTTAAACTTTAGTTTGCAAACAACCGAATAAATAGAAGGGAAAAATATTCCGGAATAAACTGAACTCTGATGGGATAACATTCTAAACCCAATACGGCTTAGCCTATTTGTTCTCCATTCCACTGCATCCTTTCCGAGGCATCCATTCTCACTGGCCATCTGCAGAATAAATGGCATAAATTTTGAGACGGGAAATATTTTTTTTCCATTCTTTCTGAGTCGGAGAGTTGGTTTTTCAAAATTCGAAAAAAGCGATTTGGAAAGATTCCAAAGCGTTTTTGTCACTTAAAGTAAATGGTTCTCCGGACGCGGTTAGCTACCCAATACGAATAACCAACACGTGTTTTTTTTTCGTTTTCATTTTTTATGGATGAAAAAACTTTAAAAGCGATCGATGAGTGAAGTATTTCTGATGGTTGGGGTCCTGCAATGAATGTTGTTTTCAGACAGGGAGGTATAAATAATGAGCAACTTGATAGAGTTGTCAAAAGATGGAAAAGAGCTTTAGTATCCGTTAACTTATTTCTTCAAGATCCGGTATCCATTAACGTCGGATTGGCCGCGAAGGGAAAATTTGTTATCCGTTTGCTATAAATTTGATTTCTTTTGTAAAAAATGTCAATCTTATAAAAGTATGTCAAAATGATAAGTTCTTAAGGAAATGAAATTACTTATTTCAGGAACAATGCTGAGACTTGACGTTTTAGATTGAGATCCGATTTTGAGATGCAATTTATTTTTATTCAATTAGCTGAAACCTCTACACATGCTACTAGTTCTGCACATAAAATGCAGAAAATTATAATCAAAATACGGGAGCTGTTTTTTTTTCAACCTCCGATGGGCTAACAAAGAGACGGTTCAATGTACTAAAAAGATTTATATTACCAAAAGTAAGGTACAATACAGCGTATCCTGATCCGACGCTAACAAAACACGTAAAATGCAGTGGAAAGTCCTAACTTCAATACGTGACCATTCCTGCTTCTTCGGCTGCACCATTTCACTATTTCATTATTCTGTAATAGTTTACCTTTTAACACAATAATAAATAGGTATTTTATTACATGTTGTAATAGAAAACAACCCTGAATTTCAATTTATTGTTGAAAATCAAATAAGATACTTTCGATAAATATTTTATTTCATCTCTTGAAAATGGGGATGCAAAATTGAGTTATGCTTAGAGTAAATATTTTATGTGGATACTTATTTCGAATCTTAAGATTATGTGTAAGTAGCTTGCAAATAAAACAATTTCTGTTACATGCATATTTAAATATTATCATTTAAATATAGTACCATGTCCCGTTTTATACCTCCATCCTCCATCAATATAAAACGACCTTATGTAATGTCCAGAAAGGAAATGTAAAGATCTTTGTCTCTTAGTTGTGATAAAAACAAACCGCTTTATAGGCTAGATTGAAAAGTGGAAGACATTTATTTACCGCTTAGTTGCTTCTTTAGAAAGTTAAGTTACGATTCAGTAACATATTTTGTAGTAATGATAGGGGTTTATTGTATATTAGTAATCAGCTATACTCTCAATTGTTTGTTGTCATCAATTGACTATCAACATTCTAACTATCCTCATCTACATGCGACTTCAAAATAACGTTACAGACTATTTACTAAAAGGCTTTTGTTAATAAATTACACTGGGCTACATTTGTTTTAATTGCTTAGTATTTTGTAACTGATTTTAGTTGTACGTAGGTCACTGATTTTAAATACGAAATGAGGTTGTAAAATTGAAGTATGCTTACTGTAATTATTTAATGTGTATAGATAGGGAGAATCTTGAGATGGTGTAAATGACCTACCTAATAAACATTTGTCATTATAAGCACGGGAACAATGGCATAAGCTTATTATCTCATGCTCATAGCAGATTAAATGTTACATGTACTTGGATCGATTGGATATTTTTTAGTCCTGCGAAGAACGGGTATGTATTTGCTAGTTTGTAATAAAAATAGCTTCTTTTGCTTATTAAATGAGCATTAAACTTTGCAGTTTTTTTTAAAAAATATACTTCGAATTCTGATTTCTAAGCTTTTTAATGTCTTCTAATTTCGATGCGCTGAATTTTTTGACGTATCACACTTGCCTGGTAGCCTTTGTAGTTTTGGCTATGAAAGTGGGTGACAGACTGAAGGATTATAATACTTTTCACTTTCTACGTTACAAACGTAGTAATAAATACTGACTCTATTTCTCTCTCTGTGCAGCCCTGCACTTGGAGTGCGAGTGGGAGGAGGTGCGCTCGGAGGCGATGCAGCGCAAGCGTCAGCTGGAGGGGATGCTGAGCGACGGCCGCAACTTCGACGAGAGGCGCCGCGACGTGGAGGCGTGGCTCGGCCAGCTCACGGCTCGCCTCCACTCCATGCCGCCCGTGGGCCAGACACTCGACATCCTGGAGGCGCAGCTCAGGGAGCAAAAGGTATATTTCACGCAAGAATTCAATAAAATTACAATTGTAGTGAGCTTAGTGGAAGAACGCACACTCTTAAAACAAAAGCGTGAAATCCACCCCATTTGGAGAAGTGCATTTTCGACACCCTAAAGGCATGCATATTTACTCAGACTGAGTTAAAATCACTCGTTTGGAGTGATCCTGTCGGAGGTTTAACACACAATGGATCCGCTCCTTTCGGGGAAGTGCATTTTCAAGACTGGAGGAGTAAAAGTCAATCAGACTGAGTTAAAATCGCTCGCTCGTTCGTTTTAAGAGTGCAAGTGTCCAAAAGTTGAAATCGAGAAAATTATCTTTAAAGATTTTAGTTTGTACTTATGTCCATTAAAAAAGGTACTTGAAAAGTATACTTAATATCGAGCTTATGGAAAGGGAAAACTTGATGTACAATCTTTAAACGTGGATCAACCTGTTCATTGACACAAAAATTCACAATATTCTTAAATATGTCACTTTGCACGTTCTTCCACTTAGCTCTTCAATTCTTTATTAGGGTAACTTCATGCAAAATTATCCTTTCTGTCGTGTAAGTCATATGTGTAAAAAGTGATCTCTACAACTTTTAACATTCAATAAAAAAATAGAATAGCTGATTTACTCTTATTAAATCTCAATAATGTAACAGGTTTTATTAAATGTGATTTATTTTTCAAATTTAAAAAGCTTTTATTCTTCTCTCAAAATTGTGACTTGCACTACAGTTACATGGAATTTCCCATTATATAGTCGTAACAGCATACATATCAATACAAACAAAGAAAAGTCATTTATAATAATAAATAATATTTTAGTCATCAAAGTGCATGAAGACATCACTGGTGAAATTATACAAGCTACCAAACGGCACCGGACACGATAAAATTTTGGTTTGAGTGGATATTATCCTTATATGCACCCCCCCCCCTTCTTTTCTTAAAATTCATAAAAAGATTATGGCGGTAATTTATTGTGTAGACGTGACCATTTTTTATATTTAGTTAGTCATTTATAAGTGCTCCTTGTAAAACAAAGCGGAATTCATAACATTTGATACAATTTAAATTTTTTTTTGGACCCCATTCAACTTTCCGAATTCCGATTCCTTTTTGATAGTTGTATGCATGCGAATTTGTTGTTGATTTACATACCTTCATTCAAGTTTTAAAAAAAATGTGACAGATTTACTTATTCTTCTATAATTGCTTATCTTTTAACACAATAATAAAATAACTGTAGTTTCTAATTTGTTGTATAAGAAAGCAACCCTTAAATTTAATTTATTGTTGAAAAATCAAATGTGATGCTTTCGTTAAATATTCTATTTTATCTCTTGAAAATGGAGTTACAAAATTGAAGTATGCTTAGAGTAAATATTTAATAGGGTACGTATTTAGAACCTTGAGATGATGCGTAAGTGGCTTGCAAATAAAACAATTCCTAAAACGTGCATATTTAAATATTACGATTTAAATATGGTACATGTCTCGTTTTATACCCCCATTAATATTAAACGACCTTATGTTAATGTCTAGAGAGGAAATGTAAAGATCTTTTGTTTCAATATCTTTGTCTCTTAATTCTGAACTCACTAACGGCCATATAGCTTTATTGAAAAGTATTAGCAATTTATTTACTGCTTGTTGGTTGCTTCTTTATAAGGTTAAGTTACTATCGAACAACATATTTTGTAGTGATGATAGGGGTTTGTTGTAAAGTAATCAGTTGTACTGCAAATTGACCATCAACGTCCTAACCACCATCATTGTTTATACGCGAAATAAGTCTTCAAAATAAAATAACGTTACAGACCTATTACTAAAAGAGAGAGAGAGACGACTGTTAATAAATGATATACTTTTTTTTTTTATTGCTTAGCATTTTAGAGCTGATTTTAGTTATGTTTGGGTCGCTGATTTTAAATGTGAAATCAGTTTTCTTTTACAACTCTGCTGTTTGAAATATTCGCGTTTTTTGTGTAAAGTGCTCAAAAAGAAAAAAAATAGTTTTGAATTTTTTGTAAATGTACTCTGATTTTTACGTAGTTTTTAATTCTGAACACGAATCTGGTTTATGTTAATCGCTAGTTCTGATGGTTTTCGCACAATAAAACTTCTTTTTAAATCTAAAACTGGGATATGATCACAACTTGCTTCAAATAAATAAAAGTTCAATTCTGAAAAACTTGTTAGTGGTAGCGAATGGCTGAAAACAGATTTGTATTCAGTAACAAAAACTATGTTATAAAAATCAAAATTAATTATTTTTATTTTGAGCACTTCTCTGACGTAAAAAAAAGCCTCGAATATTTTGAAAAAAGTAGAACTGTCCGAGAAAAGTTGATTTGATTTATATATCAGCCACCCCTAAATTCAGTTGCGAAATCCTAGGAGGCACCAAAGCGTCATGTGTTATGATCACTATATACAAGCTGATTAAATGAAATGAATTAAATATCGGTAGAATGTGAGTTGAGGTCATGTCGAAGCTAAATTTAAAAAACTTAATACTGAGGTCATCCTTTCTATTTTTCAATTACTTCGAGATTTTGTGTAATTCTGGACGGATCACAGGACACAATATAGGCGCGTTTACTTACATGAGCCATCGAATCCATGGAATGCCAAAATCCCCATTTGGGGAAAAAGAGGTCGATCAGGATTTCTAACCTAAATGATAGTCTGTGGCCGAATCCATGGTATGAAACATCAAACCCTCCTTCATTGGAGGGTTTTCGAAATCGAAACCCCTCAATGAACCCTGCAATTCCGGTTCTGTCTGGCAGAAAATCAACAAAAGGGAAAAATTGCTGAGTTTGCTCTTCAATCCATGGATTCGATGGCTCATGTAAACGCGCCTATTGTGTGAAGAACTACTACGGATTATATAATTATACTTTCTCTCAGAGGTCAAGCAAAAACAGTCTTTCATCTTGTTAGTGTTTGTTGACAGCATATTATGTGTTTCATTTCAGAATTTGCAGGCAGAGGTAAGTCATTGGAAGGGAGCAGTCGAAGGAGTGACCAGGACAGCTCACAAAATAGCCGCCGACTGTCCCCACGACGACGCCAATAGACTTCGAGCCATTGCCGATCGTATCAACCAGCGGTATACAGAACTCGCTATTGGGTAAGTATATCTAGTTGTTCCATTCATATTCTGGATATTACATAATTTGTTATACGGTGGAGAAATTTTTCATTATCAATTAAATAAACTTTTATGATCGTGTTGACTAATTTCAAAAAGTTGAAAATAAATCCTTCATTCATCAATAATCCTTGACTCAGGCTAGATCAGAACTCCAGACTAATTTTAAGGGATCTTTTACGGAAATTGTTGTGTATGATTCCCCGTAATGATCACATTTTTTGCTACCATTTTATCGGCTTAGTCATAATATCAATCAAACCCATCTTATTAGGTCAATGTCTGAGTCAAAGTCTAAAAACAGTTGTTAGAAAATATAAATTTTACTGAAATTTTGGGGTCTACAGCATTTAGGGTGATAGAAATTAAAATTTAGGGGCCATGGGCCCGGGCCTTATGGTTGATCGGACCCTGAGTAGTATCCAAGTTCATTGGAGATGTCTACAAGAGTTTTTTCGGGTCCATACAGCGTCCAGTCTCGTGGCAAGGCATTGTTGGGCGCTCTCAACTCTCTTCAGCAGCTGGACAAAGCGCTGGATCGCTTCTTGGCGTGGCTGTCTGAGACGGAGTCCGCACTAGAGCTACTGGAAGCCGAGGAGGAGAAGTACGGACCAAGGGACGACTTCCACCACAGGGGATGTCACGAACAGATCAGGGTAAGTCTCTTTCGTTTGATTTGAGATCGATACCCCAGGATTTGACCCTAGCATGGTTTGGCTTTTCGTGTCATTTTCAACTTTAGAATATATCGTGCAGAAGGGGAAAAGAATATAAATGAAACGCTTCGTCTTTCGGGAACTTGTGCATTTAAACGGAAACAACTCAGAACTAATGCTAGTTACTGACTTCAATCCGCTAATTCCTAGTACCTGTCGAACGTCATAATAAGGTTTTTGAGAAAATCGTACATGCGCAAAAGGGTAGCTTCCATATATAAACATTTTTTTAAAAGGTTTATTAAAAAAATGTATTGATTTATCGAAATTTAATTGTCAAACTTGTGTGGTGTTCTCCACCTCTAGTTTATGTGTTTAAATACTGACATTAGGCCAGTAGGAGTTAAGGTTATAAAGCTTGCTTAAAAAAAAAAAGAAAACAGGTAAGATTAGATGCATGTTATAGTAGTAATTAAGGATTTCAGCCATGGGGATTAACGTTACTAACATATTTTGCGGGGATCTTCTTGATGCTGAAAGAGTATCATTGAAAAAATGAAAATCTATTGTTTACGGTAAAGCAACGACTGAATTACGATTACTTTGGTTGATTATTATCAAAGACAAATGACCTTTTTACAAAGTTAGTTTTTTCTTTTCTTGTAACTAAATTATATTGGGCTTCCAAGTGCAATTAAGTTTTTTTTTATTAAATATACCATTTCTACTCCTGGATAAGTGAAGGAAATAGTTCTAGCAATAAAACTCATTTCTGGTTAAGTGAGAGCCTCTTCTCAGTGTAATTGCTGGCGCCATGAACTTTTATTTAATTCCAAGTTGCCAATTCGCCGTATCAGTAGCATTATTTTCTTTCTATTCGAACTGTAAGCCAATGTTACAGGGGATATAGAACGATTTTATGCTTTGTCTTCAGTATTGCGGGAATTAATACTAGAAAACCAAGAAGTCTAAAAATTCTTTTTAATAGTGGATGGATGTTAATAATTATAAAAAAAGGTTTATTTTGGAAAGTATAATAAATGCATAATATAAACGCATATATAATTTATATGCTATTAAAAGCTGAGTTTGGATTTTGAAAGGTAATAGTTGTAACTTTCACTTTCCAGAATTTTTAGCAATATTAACTTAAACGCAGGCTATCGATGTATGGATATAACATTGTCGTTGATTGAGTCGAATGTGAAAAAGAACATTCTATCTTTGAACCAGTCATTAAAATAAAAATGAATTAATTCGTTTTTGAAAAGTAAAATTCTTAGTTTCTGGAATTTTTTTAAAATGAAAAGGATCTAAGCATTTATTCGTTTTAATTGCTCATTATTACTTTAAGTAATTTAAGGTTAGTTTGACTTGGGTTTTTAAATTAACGTCGTTCTAGATCTTCACATTGGATATTGGCGAAGAACATCGTAATTTTATACCGAGGACAAGTGACGTTTTCGTCACCTGATTTCTAAGGCTGTGATTTAAAATGCTGTCTTGAATTAAATGAGTATTTCGAGTTGTAAATAATAAAACTTCAAATAATAAAATGGTGGAGCGTAACTTACCTTTAGTTACCTCAAAATTTTAAGCAGAATTTACTCTATCAAATCAAAGTTATTAATCCTGGCACAGCAGGATCTGTTGAGAAAGTGTTAAAACTTCCTTACGGTTTCATTTTCCCAAATAGTATGGGCGCTAGATACATTATTCTATAATCGCCTTGATCACTTAAAAACTTAAATTTAGTTGCGGTGACAGCAGCAATGACAGTCATAGTATTTACCATACTAATTACTTCATAATGACCTATCTCATGGCATTTTAATGAAAAAGTACTTGAACGTGCTTTAGTTCGCGTCGAAGAAATTATTTGTTTTTAACTGTTTTTAAACTTTAGCGACGTTTCATTTTTCTTTTACTAAAACGTCTACTTTTCACCAGTAGTGTTTACACCTGTCTGTCGCCCTGAGGTTAGTTGGCACCCCTTTTAAAACGGTTTTTCTGTACCAGAAAGGCAAGATCCACTTCAAATGTTTCTATCTCCCGATAAGTGTTCCATTATGCGGGACCGTCTTCAAAGAGGAGTTGCTATTTATTGCCTAGACCCCTTCCGGCCAACTTCTTACTGCAATTTTAACACGTTCCCTTTCTGTTCTGAAGTATCCGGACTCGCTTTTTGTTGATGCTCGAAACTTCAGTTGATGGCCAAGAGGATATCTTTTGGTGGAAACTCGGAGGTTTTAAAAGTTTGCAGTTTTATCTGCGTGCTTCAGACAGCCGACTGCGTCGAAACTGATATTTTTGGTCTTAGCCATGTACGTAGTAGCCGGTTAGGATCGGTCCTCCGCGGAATTTAAATTTATTGTGATATAAGGAAAATCTGAATATAAAACCGAAGAAATTGCTAAGTGATTGTTATTTTATGGGCATTTCTAAACTTCAGAGGCCAAGCAGGTTATCGGAAAACGTGACCTTGACTAATGAATTCTTTGTCTCGACCTTCGTGGTTTCGTGACTCAGGAGATATTAATTTTGATTTTCTGCACAAAGTTGTGTATCGTGGCTTTGGTGACATATTGTCATCATGAGATCTTCTATTTCTCTTATCGCTTACCATAAAACTTTTTAAAAATTTAAGAAAATTATACGATGTCTACGATTGTTAACGAAGGTGCTTTGACGCATGTAAAAGTGACGTTGCATCAAACTTTAGGACGATTTGAAGATGTAAGTTAGTGATTTTATTATGCAAAATTTGCGGTTTTCTATTAGAAAAGAAATGGTTTTTTCTTCAAATTTTAAATCACTATACCTATTGTGTAATTTCTTCTATTTTTAAATTTTTAAATTATAAGTTTAAAATTTTCAATAAATTTTAAATAATGCTAATTTTTAACTATAAATTAATAATTTTAAATTGTTATTTTTAAAGATACCTTTAAATTAAGAAAAAATTATTTGATGTAGGCAGTAGAGTAAATAATACATAAAAAAGTTTGCTTTCTGATGTGTATTTTTTAAAGATGTTTTTCTAGTTAAAAAAATATTGGTTTTTAGATTGATTTAAGGATTCATTTTTATGCTTGTATTGCATTTACATAATAAATAAATCTCTACTTTCATATTGTATGTACTTAATTTTTTTAGTGCTGATTTGTGAGTATGGCTTAGTACTTAACTTAACAATACTTTAATATATTAAGAAATAGTTTGACTCAAATTTTCAAAATGATTAATTTAAAATAATGCTTGGTAATAAGTTCAAATGAAAGATCTTTTCACTTAATTTTACCTATATATTTTTCTAGGAGTTGCAAAGAGAGATTGAATCCCAAAGAGATCTCCACCAAACCTTGAGTGAGCGCAGCAGCCATTTGCTTCAGAGTCTAGAAAGCCAAGATGATGCTTTACTCCTCGGGAGGAAGCTTCAAGAGATGAACCATCGATGGAATGCTCTGAGATTGAAGACTGTTTCGCTAAGGTTGGTGTAATTATAATTCTTTTGAGTTTATGAGGGTAATATTTTTTTGTTTATTTTGATGGTGGTTACCGATTCGTTTTGTCTTTAAATCCAAAATTGTTTTGCTAAAGCCTTCATAAATTACTCTTTCCCGATTTTTGTTATCATTAGAATTTAGCATTTGGCACATTAGTATGTTTGATAATAGCTAATAAGGACTGATTTTCTTCCCTAAAGTGTGGAATATTTTTCTTTTATCAAATAGCCTAAGTAATCTGCACTATAACTAGGGACTTCTTTTACTGAAAGTAAGGTCTTAACCCTTTCAGTCCCAGTGATGCAATTTGGCATCATTATTTTTTGATCATAATTAAAAATAATAATAGGGCTGACATCTATTGAGATTAATAAACAAATTTTTGATTAGAAAAGAGTTTGAAGAATCAAATGATGTGCTTTTTGATATCATAAATGGCTAGAAACGATAGAATTTTTTTTTCTAAAATGATGCCAAATTGCTCTTGGGACTGAAAGGGTTAACTAAAAAAGCAATTTTTTTTGCATACTTAATATATAGTTGAATTTAATGTTGTATGTGATTGTGTAATGACAAGTATTCCTTTATTGTAATGGAGATTCTTTCATGGAAATGAATGCGGATGATATGATACATGAAACTATTAAATAAAAAATCATTTACAAAACCATCCTCCTGTTTTATTTCAGAAATCGCCTTGAAAGCAGCACCGATCAATGGAACCAGCTACTCCTATCCTTACGCGAGCTGATTGAATGGGTGATCAAGAAGGAAACCGAACTTTCCGCCCAGCCTGCCATTGGGGGAGATGTTGGGTGCATAGTCAAACAACAGGACGAACACAGAGCTTTTCGGAGACAGATTGATGACAAGAGGTCAGTCGTGGAGAGCAGTCTCTTGGCTGGAAGGCATTATGTGGCGAAGGAGCCGCCCTTGTCTGATACCAGTGATTCAGAAGGTAATATTGTTGGAAATGTTGCTATTTAAATTTTTTTTTAAATAAAGTGAGATATGAAGGCTTTATGTTCAAGGGAATTGGTAGAAGAGTTTTTCCTGGGTGCTTCTAATAACCGAGTATTGTAAGGAGAGGCTACTAGGCAAAGCTGTCAAATTGCTTCTTTGAACATTGCCCATTTTCTTCCATGGTACAAATTTTTGAGTAGTTAATATTTTACTGTTACCAAATTTAATTTACATTAAGTAATTTTTAAAAAAATGTTCTTGTAGAGATATATTGAAATGTTTTACTCAATAAAAATCAAATATTAGTACTTCTCTTTGTAAATAGCCAGTAAAGTTTTGTATATGTGTTGAGGATTTTATGTAAGTTCATGTAACTGTTTTTAGCCAAAGAGTTTGGGGAAGACAGCCGAGGTTACCGAAGTGCAGAAGAGCAGGCCAGAGAAATCAGCAGGAGTATACGGCGGGAAGTCAAGAAGTTGTCTGATAAATGGAATGGGTTACTGCAGAGGATGGAACAAAGGCAAAAAAGACTGGATGATGTACTAGTGGTAAGTATTTGTCATTCATTAGGCATTTATTATATTGATTTGTTATTGTTTCGCTAAATTTATTGAGCAGTTTCTGTTCTGATTCTTTGAACATACTTTAGTAAGATAAATACAATAGGATAAATAAAAGTGTTGTCATGCAGGGTATATAAAAATGATTAATTCTATTATTTACATTGAGATTGAATTGTAGTTTTACTTTAATATATATTTTTAATTTTAGTGTTTACAGTGAAATCTTAGTATTACTATACTCTCTGTTAGGATATATGTATGTAAAAACTAGCTGTTATACCCGACGTTGCACGGGTAGAGGTGAAAAAATAATTTTATAGTCAATTTAACTATTTTTTCTTTCATTTGAGTTACATAAGATATGAAGATTACCCAGTAATTTTTTCCATTTAATTACCCATCTTGGATACAGTAATAATTAATATTAATTTCAAAAATACCTTTGATAAGAAGCTCAAATTAAAGAGAATACCTATTTAAGTAAAAAAATAATCAGTAAGAATTAAAAATAAGCTACTCCAGCAAACAGCAAACGATTTGCATTTTTTATAAGTTTATTTGCTTTTTAATAAGCTTATGTTGCTGATACCGTTCGTTATTAAAGTACAAAATCCCGCTACTTATATTACATTAAAAATTCAAAATTTAAAAAATGCTATAAAATTAACAGATAATGTCATAGTAATTTCCCGAATAAAAACATTTTAGCTCATTTGGCGACTAAAATTTGGCGAGGAAAATATATAGCTACCATTACACCCATTCAGCTCTGGAGCAAAGACCATCGCACAACCAACCAGCTATTTAATTAAAAAAAAACCCTCTTTTGCACGTTCTTTGTAATAATTTGGCGAGTTTGGCAAAGTAATTGGCGAAAAAGGGAAGACATGAAACCCTAATATGCATCTGTAGTGCAACGGTCTTCAAAAAACAACATAGTTAAGTAAAAGCCTAACTATGCTTTTAAAAAATTCATAATTAAAATCATATATACACAATAAAATAATAGAATGTAGACTGGTAGGATTACGTAACTTGAAACGTATCCAACAATGTTTTCAAATTATTAATTTAGTTTCTGAAGGCAATGAACAAATATTAAATAAATTAAACATTTTCAATTTCAATTATTTTCTAAAAAGTTTTATTTAAACTTTTCTGCCTGATGGCATCACGAAAGAGAAAAAATGATCGGATTTGAGCGAAAGTGGTGTATTTTTTCCCTTAAAACGTTCGAAAACGATAGAAGGAATGGTCCGATTCGAAAAATTCTTAGCCTATGTTTGTTCTGGAGATGAGATGAATGTTTGTGCCAAATTTCCTGACAATCTGTTGCGTGGTTCTTAAGTTTTTGCGTCCTATACAAACAGACAAACATAAGTCACTTTTTATGTATATAGATATAGTCTTGGTTCCCATCTAAATAAGATAATTAAAAAAAAGCACATTGTAATCAACTGATTACTGATAGTTTTATCTATAGTATTAGTCTATATTTCTCTTTTTAAAATAAGTTTATTTTTCCTAGTTGTAAGAAAGTTAACTTTTGTGTCAAATATAAACTTGCTCTGTAATTCTGCAAGCTATTTATAGTTAATATAATTTTGTAACAATTATAGCATATAGGTAGGTAAATCTACATGCTATCATGTTATAAAATTAAATATTTCTTTTAAAATTTTACCATCCATTTTATGTTTACGAACTTAATCTAAAAACTTTTATGAAATCTATTTTAAAATGTTTAAAGTACACATGGCATTTCTAAATATTTTTTTTTCTCCAGAAAATGCAAACTTTACAAAGAGCCATGGATGATCTTAATACAAGATTACATTCTGCTGAAAATGCTAAGTCAAAATGGCCTCCTGTGTCTGAATTTGTATTAGATCAACTTCCAGAACAAGTAGACGAACTTAAAGTAAGTTCATGAATGGTATTTTAATCAACATTAATCCTCACCAAACAAACATTTTGTTGTAAGAATATTTCATTGCATTTAATGTGTCCTTTTTGTCTTGTTTATCTTGTGATATTATGTTAATTGAGTGAAATTAAAACGAGTGTGTCTACATTCAAATTTACAATATATTTTTTGTTCGAATTTCTTTATTTATTTCTGGTAACTGTCACTATCTGTAAGTCATGTAAAGTGATCCGATAATATTAAATCATATTCATGCCACTCTTCTTAAATTCAATATATAGCAGCTGATTCATGTATGCCAAATTGGAAATTTAAAAAAAAATTGTCAACTTTTTTATCCTTTGAAATTTTTTTTCCTGAAGTTCTTAATTAAAAGTACTTAGGGACTTAACAAATATTTAGGAGAATTAGACTTGAATTTTTTTTTTACAAAAAAAGTTAATTAAATGATAGGTTAAGAAGAAAATAGGAATGGTTCAAAAATAATTTATGAATAAAAATCATTCATGTATTTTCTCATGTAGCTTTAGTAGCAGGTTAATTTAACCAAACCAATAACTGTCCATGAATTCCCATCCATCATTAGAGCATTGGTAATAATAAAAACACACTACAAAATTTTGATTTAAGAGAATGATTACTTTATGTTATCTGTAATTTAATTAAACATTAAACAAATTAGGAATTTCATCTAACAACAGTCACTTTTAACTGAAACCTAATTTTTCATGTAGTTTAATTTTGTTCATTTTAGATGATTATGCTTTTATTATATTACTTATCATTATATCCTTACTCTTTCCAGGCCTTCAAGGACCGAACTGCCCCCTTACAAATGCATGTGGACGAAGTAAACGAAGCAGCAGCCCGTATTACCGGTTGCAACGTTCTCTTGTCCCACTCCAACCTTAACCGGCTTGAAGAACTTAACACCCGGTGGAGGCTTCTTCAATTGGCGGTGGACGACAGAAGAAAGCAGCTGGAGCATTGCTTGATTGACCAGGGCTCAGCTCAGCAACAGTTCCTTAGTGGTAGGTAGAAAAAAGTGAATCCTCAAGTTTAGATTCGTATTAATTTATCGATGGAAATCGCGTTTTGTAAATATTTTTCTTATTAAAATAAGTCTAATTTGCTCAACGAGCTGCCTTCTAAGGAAGTGGCAATTCCTATTGGAACACTGATCTTAAGCAATAAAGCAGTGGGTCACCAAGTGGGAGGTTGACCGTGGTTACTGATAGAGAGGTTAAGTACATTGAGACACAAGTCCTTGTTAAATCTATGTAGTCGAAAGTCATGATGCTGCATAGCATATGATGTTGTTCAAAGGTTGTTGAAGATTTGACCTCACCATTTGAGCACAACTCAAAATTGCAAGGCGTGTGTGGCTGTGTCAAAGCTATATTTGGAGGCTAGGAATTGGAATCCTTAAACATTCAATGACCAAATAGACTAGTCAAATATCAATGCTGGAGGGGCAATAGAAGAGTTAACAATTTGAATTACAAAAAATCTATTTTTTTATTGTATTGTGATAGGAATAAGGAAGTAATTCAGTGACCCATGAAGGTTTCAAGCTAATAATTTTACGTATGAGCTACAAAATATGGGGGTTTACATATACTTTCCAAGTCTAAATTTTATGTGTTAGTTTAATTAACCACTGTTTTTAAAACTAGTATCTATTTTTAACAGTTTCACCAAATTTTACAATCTTAAAATACCACTAGTCGTATTTTAATTATTCTTAAAAGTAATTAAATAAATAAATTTAGGTTTTCTTGCATAATTTTGTAGGATGTCTTTTCTTATTTCCCATTTCATTTTTAGCAATTTAAAGCCTTTTTTTTTCTCATTTTAGCATCAGTAAATCATCCGTGGGAAAGAGCAGTTGCTGGAAACAAAGTGCCTTATTATGTCAAGTAAGACTGAATGCTAACTCAAACCTTTTGTCATTTCGGAAATATTCAAAGTGCATAAGTTTTTTTAAAAAAAAATTTGAATTGAAAAAGAAATATTTTTTGAATAAAATAAGTAAAAGCAATCCACTAAGAAATGATAAACTTGTTCTAAATAATAATTTTAAATAATTATAATTCATTGGCAAAGTTGAGGAGACTGGATATGAATAAGAATTTTAGTTTGGAATAGAGTGTAATGTTATATTTGTAATAGTTGACATATTAACTCGAATTTAATAGCTTCCATTTCTTTTAGTCATCTTACTGAAACTACCCATTGGGACCATCCAAAAATGATTGAACTAATGGATTCTTTGGGTGAGTGTTATTTTGTTTTATTAAACTTTTTTTTCACACTAATACATCAGGATAAAAGTTCTGTTTAAATGTCTGTGACATATTTTAATTAAAAGTGGTTAAAATAATGTAAAACTTGATAATACTATTTATTGGTCAATGTATTTTTTTTTTGGCAAAGGCAAATGGAGTAATAATGATGGGCAGAAGACAGAATTTCAGTCTGACTAAGAGAGGATGTGTTACCCTATGAGATACTGCTTTTATCTTGATTAAGTGACCATTGTCCTATTTATCAGTCTTTTCCATTACCCCGCTTCTGGCTTTATTATATAAGCTCATTCCATTATTCTATCATCCCTTACTAGACCAAAACACGATCTGTGTAGTGGATGTATCAATTTAACATAATTTGGAACCACAATTTGTCCTTTTTCTGTTACAGCTCTTTCAAATTGTAATTTGAATTACGTTCCAGTTACTTGTATTTTTTTAATAAAAATTTAATGTTTTGAATATGAAATAGGGAAAAAAAATGATATCTAAAAATTCTTTACCTTTATACTTATATTAAAATATTATAGAGATACCAAACTATTTTATTTTAAATTTTTCTTGTTTAGCAAATTAAAGTTTGCAATTGTATTTTTAATTCATACTTGAAATTATACTTCATATTCCATGACTGTTAGTTTGATTGTAAAGTTGCATTCAAAGTTTTTATATTAAATTTTTCAATTTACAGCTGAACTAAACGATATTAGGTATTCCGCTTATAGAACAGCTATGAAACTAAGGACAGTACAGAAAAGAGTTAGCTGTATGTATATAATATTTTTTATTTACACATATTCTAAGCTTTAAAAAAAAGTTCAATCATTAAATATTTTTTAAATAATATTTTCAGTGGACTTGGTCAACATGAACAATGCTATAAATGCTTTTGATCAACATGGTTTGCGTGCCCAAAACGACAAGCTAATCAGTGTTCCTGAAATGATTACTTGTCTTTCTTCGATTTACGAGGGCATTGCCACAGAAAACAATTCCTTAATTAATATCCCTCTGTCCCTGGATCTCTGTCTCAACTGGTTGCTCAATTTGTATGATACGTGAGTAACTTTTATTTAAAAAAAAATCACCTAACATTTTGTATATTTAATAACTATCAGATGTGTTCAAAGATTTTTTTTTCGCATAACCATGTCATTTTAGTATTATAAATGTGCATTCTATTCAAATAATACTGTATGTTTACAATCGCTATTTTGTTATATATGACAGATTCTTTTTTATTTTAGCTTACTTATATTAAAATATTATTTTAAAATCTTTTTTTTTTGTGGTCAAAATTTCTGGGTCTACCCCCTAAAACTGACACTTATAGCTAAGGAATTATTTCTTTGTTTAAATCTTGCCTTAAATTTGGCCGCATAAATGTGACAAGCATAATTGGTATTTTTTTTGCAGCTAATTTTAAAAATACCAATAATTTTATTAATTGCTAGTAACAAGTAGTACTTAAACATTTTTTAAAATAAAATTATGTGTTTAACCTTGACAAAAGTCTTTTAAGGTATGTTTCTAATGAGACTTTAACTGGTATCATTTTTTTAAGATTTTTTAGTTTGGGTTTGGTTTAGAGAATTAAGTTATTGTTTATTATATAATTCTAATAATAAACAATGTGTAAATTTTTTATGCTATCTAATATTCTTACATTGTTTTTTTTGACACTTTAAGGTATTTCCATGTTAAAATTGAAAGATTCATTTTATAGCTTTTACTTTTTAATCATTATGTTTAAATGTGTGCATATAGTTTTATTTTATTACATGACATACATATATAATTTCTTTTTTATTGCAGTGTTACACGAACTGGCTACATTCGAATACTATCTTTTAAAGTAGGCATTATTTTACTTAGTAGAGGAAGCTTAGAAGATAAATTTCGCTGTAAGTTGATTTGACATTAATGCCTTCAATAGGAATTTATTTTATGTATTTTTGGCTTTTCTTAATATTAACATACTTTTTTTTCAGATTTGTTTTGTTTGATAGCTGATGTAAATGGTTGTGCTGATGAAAGAAAATTAGGTTTATTACTACATGATTGTGTTCAAGTTAGTTAACTTTTATTTTTAATTATTTAATTTTTGCATTTGAAGTAGCTTTATGTTTTTAAAAACAAAATTATAACCCTTGTTGCTTACATGCAGTTGTATATTTCGCTTCTTTACTTGGATTTGAACTACATTAAGCAACTATATGATAGTATAATTTTAGCATTTACTATACTATATTTGATGTGATGTTTAGTAATGTTTAGTGATGATAGTAAATGTTTTATTATAATAAACATTTACTTTATTTTCTGAATGTTTTAAAAATAATTTAATTATTTTATTATAATACAAATGTTTTATAACGATAAAAGGAAACTTGAAATAAATATTGTTAAGCATTCCCAATATTTTTTCTGAATGGACCTTAATACACTTTTTTTAATGTTATATAAATTGTTTAAAAATAAATCCAAGATTTCGATTGTTCTATAATTAGGCTAAACTCTTTATACATTTTTTTGAAAATGAAAATATTTTGTTTTTGATAATTAACATCACTCATCTATTCTTTTTTCCAATCAGATACCTCGTCTGTTAGGAGAAATTGCAGCATTTGGTGGCAGTAATATTGAACCCAGTGTAAGAAGCTGTTTTGAAAAGGTATATTCAAAAAGTACATAGGTTGTATAAATAAATCATATGAAATTTTTTATATTATCATCTGGCAAAACTTTGACTCTCAAGGTAACAGTGGTCCAAAATATAAATATATTTATCTTTCTTTTTACCAAATTTTTTTTGTTAGTTACTCGTTTTTGGACAGAAGTTACCTTCAAACTCCAAGAGAGCTTACAGTAAATTATGGCTTGTAACATGGTGTCTTTATCATCTGTATTCTGCATTTTTTTGTGCTTTCAAGTACTTAAAAATAAATATAAGGTAATTGAAGTGTTGCAATGAGATTGAAAATCCAAAATGGGGATTCTTTTAGTTTTCTATGCATTTTGGAGAATGCCGATTCTAAAAAAGTGTAGTTTTTTTTTTAAACATTGGCTTTTCTGTCCTTTTGAAACTACACTACACCTGTAACTAAACTAAAAAGTAGAGATTTAAAATTTGGTACTTGAGTTCCTAGTACCTGTTGGGATGCCATAAGGTTTTCGAGAAAATCGTGCTTACCTAAGCTGCTGTAGATTTTTAAGTTTTAAAGTTATAGAAATTACCTTATAGGTTTCATAATTACCTTTAAAATTGATTTATTGAGTTGCAATTGATAGACATGTAGTGTTACACAGCCATAGTTCAAATTAACTTCCTTTACCAGTTTTTAAAATTAGTACAATTTTGTATTTTTTCTCATTTTTAATGATACATGGAATGCTTTCTCCGTTTAGGCAGGGAATCAAAAAGACATTCAGGCCACCCATTTTCTAACTTGGTTACAACAAGAACCTCAGTCCTTAGTTTGGCTTCCAGTGCTTCATCGAATGGCTGCTGCTGAAACGGCTAAGCACCAGGCTAAATGTAATATTTGTAAACAATATCCCATTGTGGGTTTCAGGTTAGTATTAATAGATGTTTATCATTTTTATCGCTATTTTAAAAAAATAAATTTTTGTTTTTTAAGTGAATATTTTTTGTTGCCTAAAGTTATTATTATTATAACTTAAAACTACTATAGTTATAATCTTTGCCTCATCAAAAGGTAAACTGCGTTCGAAAGATTAACAATGTCTTGTAGCCCCTTTGTTTTTAAACACAATTGGTATTTTCCCCCTTGAGTTTAGTTTTTTTATTAAAAGTTTTAAAATGTCCTTTTTTTATTTTTGTTGAATGGTAGAGTTAAAATTGTAAACCAGAATGACTTTAAATAAAGTAATGATTTTAAATGCTAGCTTGAGTGTTGAATATGCCTGAAAGTATCTATAAAAAACATTGTAAGTACTTACATTTTAGTATAAAAACTTTTAAAACTGAAAGTCATCTATGGATATATTCGTTTTCCTCTTTTTATAAGTAGAATTCGTGCAACTTAGCTTGTTCATTTAAACTCAATATTTGTAAATAAGGTCAGAACAGCGATATTGCTAATCTAAATTACGTACTTTAAAAGCATATTTTTTTTAAGTTTAGCATTAATATGTTTATTATTTGTGTTATTAAACTGCTTATTTTTTGGTATTTTTTTATTTTGTGGTACTTCTTTATGCCTCTTGTAAACTTATTTGAAGTATTTCCTTCATATTTTAGGTACCGATGTTTGAAATGTTTTAATTTCGACTTGTGTCAAAGTTGTTTCTTCTCTGGTAGAAAAGCGAAAAATCATAAACTCACACATCCCATGCAGGAATATTGTACTGCGGTAAGTTTCATGCTGAAGTATTTCACTTTAAGTTTGTGTAAAATTGTTGACATTGTGTTCAGTTAATCTTTACTTTTAAGTGTATGGAAAATCTGAAGGGGTTCAAACAAATATATATCTTGTTACAAGCGATGCAAGCTTAGCCCTCCTAGGGATAAGCATATTGGCGGAAGTGTAAAATTGTTTTTACTGCATGAGATTTAAACTTATAATTTAGTTTCTTAATTTTTTAAAAAATTATGCTTATGATGTAGGTGGTTATAAATGGTTCCTCCTTGCTTTAAATTTTGAAATTTAATACAATTATTAAATTTATAAAATTAAAAAATGAGTGTTGCTGGAAAAACTGACAGTCAGGTGATGGGTTTTATACGTCTGTATCCCACAGAGAGATTAATGTACAAAATAGATTTAGAACTAAAATTTTCACTATTATTATTTTGGATTTTCAATGAATATTGAATTTTTAAAGCTAGTTTTGGTATTTTGATTTGATAAAAAAAAGTACAAAAAGAGTACAATGTAATTTTGTATTGAATATAAATTTTATATTCAAATAATATTTCCTGATATAGCTACTATTGAAGTATTGAAACAAGAACAATTGATAACAAATATCTTTCAGACCACGTCTGGCGAAGACGTGCGCGACTTCACCAAAATAATGAAAAACAAGTTCAAGTCCAAACACTACTTCAAGAAGCATCAGAGGCTTGGTTACCTTCCAGTTCAGACTGTCCTAGAGGGAGATGATCTCGAGAGCCCGGCCCCTTCCCCACAGCACACACTGTCCTCCCAAGAAATGCACTCTAGGCTGGAACTCTATGCAAGCAGGTAGGCTCCAGTTTTGGTTGTGCAGTCCAACCTCTCCATTTCATGAAATCTACCATAAAACAGTAGTTTTAATGTAAATAAGTGTACATGATTCTTTTTGGTGTTGTTTATTTATGAAGTAGAACATAATTAACATTCGCAAATCGATGAGAAAATATTTTGTTTGTCATGTAAAGCATATTTCCCCTTGAATCCTTTTAATGAATTGGGTTCATATGCAGTGAGCAGTGAAAACGCAAACATATTACTTATTATTTTAAATATCAACATTATTTTAAAGAGAAACCTTTAATTAATTTCTGGATCGGTTGTAAAAACTAGTACCCTTTGATCTGCCGGCAAGCTCTGCTATTTTTGATGCCATTTGTTAAGAGTTACTTGTTGGAGAGTGAATTTTCTGAGCTCTTGTTCTTAAAAAAAAAGTAAACATAAAAGCAGAATAAGTGTTGAAGAGGACTTAAGAGTGAAAATAAATACTATACTCCTAAAAATGTAATTTTAATCGCAGGCAAACAAGTTTCCCACTAAAGACTATAAAAGTATATTTTGCAAGATGATTAATTTTTTACTGAATTTGTACTATTTTTTTTGTATGTTTTTAGACCTATACGTAATAGACAAAACTGTATACGAATACCAATATTTTTATTTCTCCTTTATTATAAGCTTGTTATAAATAAACAGATATTTAAAAATTAAATATAAAGTTTTCTCAGGAATTCAATTCCAAAAGCCTTTAAACACTTTTAGAAGAGTAAATATTAAATGTTTATTAAAATATTTAGGTCAGATGGTACGCCTAAATTTCTAAAAAAGTCAAGTGGTACGTGGGTGCAAAAAGGTTGCTATAAAGTATTAACTAAAGCATGTTAAGCTGTAATAATTGCAATTAGAGAAAGTTATTTGTTATCATTGTTTCTGCAACTTCTTGCATCTAATTTTTACATTTCAACTACACTTGTTTTAAAGCATAATAAAAGCATGTTAGCTTTATTTGATATCATTAACTTTTTAATACATTGTAGATTAGCAGAAGTCGAATTGAGAACAAGAAGTAATTCAACCCCTGATTCGTAAGTATTTCTTATTAATGCGATTGACATTTTTTGTCGAAATTGTTACTTGGGAAGTCTTAAAAAATCTATTGTTAAAAGTTAATTTTTTGTAATATAAGACAATAATTGTAAAAGAAGTCTTTATTTTTTTTTATTTTACATGAGAAGAAAATTTTCAAATTTATGTCGTGTAACTATTATAACATTTTAGTCATGTAACTATTTTAACATTTTAGCCTGCAACTATTTTAACATTTTAGCCATGTAACTATTTTAACATTTTAGCCATGTAACTATTTTAACATTTGTTAAAGGAATAAAACTGATTGATTTACATATATTTCTTTTTTAGGAGTGAAGATGAGCATCAACTAATAGCACAATACTGCCAAACATTGAGTGGGGAGTTAGCCTTACCAGTGGTAATTTATTTTTAATGAATGTTTTAAAAAACTTTCTTGTGTGTTAGATATTTTAATAGTATTTAGATGTTTATATTTGTGGCTGCATATTTTTAAAACTAAAATTTTAAATCCATATTTTATTGATATCTTCCATACTTCCACCTGGAATAAGAGCATACACAATTTTTACTTGAATGACATTTTAAATTAGTGCATCTATAATTTAAAAAATATTTAAGTATGATATTAAAATATTAAATAATATAGTACTTAACGCCAAGATTCACTTTATTATTTATATTATGGCTAAAGTAGTTATGTTATTAAATAAATAATGTAATTTTTATAATTTTTAATTTCAGCCTAGAAGTCCTGCTCAAATAATGGCATCAATTGATGCTGAACAAAGAGAAGAATTAGAATCTATGATTCATGAATTAGAAGAAGAAAATAGGTATGTTTACTATTTTGTATGAAACATATAACCAGCAGGTTGCATACTTTTTTCCAGAAACTTCTTAATTTCATTTTTTTTTTGTTTAAAAGCCCTTATAACTCTTGAAATTTATATTAGAAACCCTTATTTAAAATGTTGTCTTCTGAATTATCTACTTATAATAGAATAGTTACTTATAATAGAAAAAAGTTGAAAAAAAATCACAAACTGTTTAAAAGTTTATATTTGTTTCAATTTTATCCTTGCGAGATGCAGGATTTGGCTTATTTGTTAGATCAATAGTTTCTGGAATACAGATTTTGGTGAGAACTTTTTTTCTGTTATTGATAATAAACAATTTTAGTTAAAAAAAATATTGTCTTAAAAACTACTCATGATAACAAATTTCTATGTAATGGAAATTTTTTAAACTAATGAGTAGACACTTAATCACCTGTGTTTTTTACTATCTTGCATCCAGAACTGTGTATAAGGTATCAAAATGTATAAATATAAGTTGGCCAGTCACTAAAGCATGGTGCTCAAGTGCGGCATTAATTAATCACACCAAACAAAACTAACTAAAACTCAACCATATCCACAATAACCCAAACCTCTCCCTTCAAAACAGGCACCTCCAATCTGAATACGAGCGACTACGAGGCACCGGCAGTCGCAGTGCCTCTCCCGTAGAAAGGCTAGACCACGAGGAGATTGTGACCCCTTGCAGCGAGGATATGCTGGCAGAGGCCAAGCTGCTGAGGCAGCATAAAGGGAGGTTGGAGGCACGCATGCAGATTCTGGAGGATCACAATAGGCAGCTAGAGGCGCAGCTCCACAGGCTGAGGGAGCTGCTGGATGAGGTGTGTTTTTGGGTTTGGTTTGTTTGGAGGATATTGGTTTTTTTGTAAGGGGGATTAGAATGTCAAATTATATATATATTTTTGGTTCAGGCATTTTATTTACGTATATTAATCATTGATGGTTGTTATAAAAGAATTTTACGGGCGGGGGAGCCCAGTCGGTTAGGTACTCACCTAGCATGCTAAAGGTCCCAGGTACAGGTCCGGGCATCGCTGAAATAACTGCCCACCTATAAACGGCCTGTGCAGTAAAAAATGTCCAACGAATAATAGTGTAAGGGAATGCGCGTTAAATATCCTTCAAAGTCCTAATGCTGTGTACGATGTCGCCCTTAACAGTTGCATTAGGTGCCTATTCAGGTGTCGGCTCGTCACTTGAATGCGGTTCTAAAATAGGACACCCGTCGCCAATAGCCCTAGTGTAGCTTTAGTGCGACAATAATTCAAAACCTAACCTAACCTATAAAAGGTTTTTTTTATTAGTTTTTGATAATTTATACTAAAATAAATTTCTAATATTTGTAAACATAAAAGGGATTCAAATTATAAATGTATTTTTTTTGGTTGAAGCACAATTATACTTTTTTTTAAGTATTAGATTGATAATTTTGTTTATTTACGACAGCATTTTTTAAAATAAATTTCTGTTTTTATATGTATTTGTAAATCTGATAAGTATACAATTATATAAATACTTTTAAACAGAAAATGATTGCCACTAACCTTTTTTTTTATCAAACTCTTTTTTTTTGTTGTTTGGCACAGGTATTCTTAATTTAGCTACCTAGTAATTTTAATTATTGAAATTAATGTTTAGATTTGTCATTTCTGGTGTGGATGTTCAAATTTTTTCAACGTCAGCTTTATGCAATAGGTCATAATCTAAATTGACATGGTGTAGCAAAACACAGCCTTTAAAGATCCGAAAAAATATAAATCAAAATTAATTTTTGCTTTGCTTTTTGTACTACATAATCCAATATTTTTATGTATATTTCAAACAGCCACAACCTGTCCCCATACGTGGAAATCCACAAAATAATGGTTACGGGAGTCCTAACCCATCTTGGAATCGCACAGTCATTGTTGAACAAGCACCTCGGAGAAACGGCCAACTATCGGATCATTCTGGTAAGCTAAAATGTTCATTTATGTTGCATCTTTAAATTTTTTTACTTTTTTTTATCACATATATTTTTCTCAGTTTAGAATTATTTCCCTCCTTTCAACCGGCAGAGTAGAATTAGAGAAAATTTAGTGGCATCCTCTGTTTGATCTCGGTCTTTTTTATAAAACTTAAATTTGTAGAATGGTTTGTTAAGCTATAAAATAATGCTATGTGTTAAGTAGTGTTATTTTATGGTTTATCACCATTTACAAATTTTAGTTGCTTTTAGTAGTGGCAGGCGTTTTTAGAGACTTTAGTTTGTGGTAGTTTCCACCCGCTTCCTCCCAATAACAATGGAATTCCTCACCATAAAATGGTCTCTTCTTATCTTTTAGATTGAATAAGCTTCGGAGCATCCGAAACTATTCCACTTCAGTGTAAGGGACATTTAGATGCATGGTACGTAAATTCATTCCATAAGGTGAAGGGAATATCAAAAATTGAGTATATACTCAAAACGTATTAGCAATTATGTAATTTTGCACTTGATTTTTTATGTAAAACGGGTTAAAAATGCAACGGAACAAAAGCGAATGTCAAATTAAGTTCACATAACTATTAAGAATCCGTTCCCAGCAGTCACTTTAAAAAAGCATAAAAAATAGAACAAAACTGTATTCAAGCGGTATACGTACAATTTACTGTGTTATAAGGGTAACACCTTGGTTATTGTTCCTGTCCTGTCACTAACTTGAAACTCAAACTGGATATTCCTTCATAATACCTAATAGAACCCTAATTTTAATCTTTCATTTACCTTAACTTAAAATTCAAAAATTATTTTCCTTTCTTGGTAACTATTAATTAATGAAAGCACTGATATATAATGATATGATCACTTCAGGCATGAAAGTTTTCCGCCTTTCGGCTGATTTCCGCCTTTTTTAATCTCATTTTGGCTGATCCTGAGATCGATGCAGAACCGTTGAGAAATTGTGACCCATATATATATATATGAGGGGGTCCTAAGATCAAACGGACGAGATTTTACTCAGTCGGCAATGTTTTGATTCAACCTTAATTCAGATCAGTCAATCACTTTCTCTAAACGTATCTCGTAGGACAATGACTCAATGAAGGAGGCGGGGCTATTTCTTACCTGGGCCAATAAGAATAGCGGATTTAAGAGTTAGATTTGGCTGTGTTAAAAATGCGAAGTAGTTTTGGTTTGCTTGTCATCTTAGGGAATTATAACTGTCAATAATAGCTAATAGATCAGAAACAACTAAACTTTTTCTTCTTTTATTGGATTATTTATTTTCAAACGAAAGTTTCTATGGCCGACAGCTTTAATAATTAGTCTGTTCATGTTATACTCAAAACGGTAATACAAAAACCAACCTTAAGATGAAAATGCATGTTCATTTAATAATTGGTATCAATGGAAATTGTTTTAAACGTTGTATTTTGTGCATTTCATAACATATTGTTTCAAAAATCCCTTGGCGGTCTGGCGCAATTGGCGTTATTTTGAAATCGAAACTTAAAATTAAAAGGTCTTGGAAATAAGTGTGTGAATAAAATGTTTGTAACAAGTTTACTCGGTTTAAACTGCAGTTTTTATAATGCTTTCTTGAATTTATTTTTTTGTGAAATTAAAATTTTAAGATTTGAATAATGCATTAATACCTTTTATTTTTTTTGTGCATTAATTTCGTAATTTTGATTTACAAAATTGGTATTTAAATGCTATTTTTGGAATTTTACTGCTTTGGAATTAGATGGGAACTGCTTTAAAATTATTCTGCTTTGTTAATTTCCAAAAAAATGAGTCTTTTAATGATAGTGAAAAATGAGTGGACAGATTTTTTTTTATTAAATATAATTTAATATGGCATTGATATACAGATTTAAAGTAAAACTAAACTAAGTTATTTATGTATTTTTATATGTGTGCATTTTATAGTAACTAATATAATTAGGGATAGACCGATGGCGAATTTCGGCCGATGGGCCGATGCCGATTGTTGGCCGATTGTTCAAAAAGTTACATCGGCCGATGGGCCGATGTTTCCCGCTTGCCATCGGCCGATGGCAGATGCCGATGGCCGATGGAAAAACCAAAATACAAAATTCGGTAAATCTATCTGTAATCCGTAAAAAAATAGGAAATATCCATACGATTCCTCCGATATCCATATTTTTAAAACTGTCTGGGGTTCCGAAAGTCGCGGAACTCCGGGGATCCGAAACTCGCGGAACTCCGGGGATCCGAAAATTGCTGAACCCCGGGGATCTGAAAATCGCGGAATTCCGGGGATCCGAAAGTCGCGGAACTCCGGGGATCCGAAAATTGCTGAACCCCGGGGATCCGAAAATCGAAACTCCGGGGATCCGAAAGTCGCGGAACCCCGGGGATCCGAAAATTGCTGAACCCCGGGGATCTGAAAATCGCGGAATTCCGGGGATCCGAAAGTCGCGGAAATCCGGGGATCCGAAAATTGCCGAACCCCGGGGATCCGAAAATCGCGGAATTCCGGGGATCCGAAAGTCGGCAAACTCCGGGGATCCGAAAGTCGCGGAACTCCGGGGATCCGAAAATTGCTGAACCCCGGGGATCCGAAAATCGCGAAATTCCGGGGATCCGAAAGTCGCGGAACCCCGGGGATCCGAAAGTCGCGGAACCCCGGGGATCCGAAAGTCGCGGAACCCCGGGGATCTGAAAATCGCGGAATTCCGGGGATCCGAAAGTCGCGGAAATCCGGGGATCCGAAAATTGCTGAACCCCGGGGATCCGAAAATCGCGGAATTCCGGGGATCCGAAGGCCGCGAAACTCCGGGGATCCGAAAGTCGAGGAACTCCGGGTTTCCGAAAGTCTCGAAACTTCGGGGATCCGAAAGTCTCGAAACTACGTCGATCCGAAAGACGCGAAACTACGGCGATCCGAAAGTCGCGAAACTACGGCGATCCGAAAGTGGCGGACCTCCGAAATGTAGGGTAAAAAAATACAAAAAACATCGGCTTACATCGGTTGGCCGATGTTTTTTGAGGCCGATGGCCGATTTTTTTCACTAAATTACCAGGCCGCCGATGGCAAGGCCGATGTTAAAATTTTCAAGCAATCGGCGCCGATGCATCGGTCTATCCCTAAATATAATTAGTTTTTTATGGGTTTGCACCGATACATCGTTACGCCGATAGTGCTAAAAATTTCAATTCTAAGTTCAGCCTTTTGGTTAGTTTGCACTTTCATGCCTGTCACTTGGAAAACCTTCGAAGGATGTCATAAAGATAAAACAAATCTTAGAAACAAAATTTTTTGTCAATATCAAGTTAGAACAGTAATGAGAATTTCCATCATAACCCTTGTAAAACAGAAATTGTAAAATAATAATGTTACTTTGAGTCAAAGGCATAACTGGTTTCTTCACACCAGTTTAGACAATGACTTGTTATCTTCGCCAGGCAGACTTGATGCAGACACATTGCTATGTAATGAAGGAGTTTCTCCCCTGTTCTCTTCAAATACACCAGTGCTAAATTTTATTTATTAACAACACACGATTTTCTTGCAGGTTCCGCTCGTGTCGGAAATTTATTGCACATGGCTGGTAACCTAGGCAAGGCAGTTGGGACTCTGGTGACTGTCATGACTGATGACGAAGATGCCAGTGGATCAGATGACGGACTCAGACACTGACCCCCTCTCCAAAAAAAACTGTGTAATAAATTTCTTCCATACCACCTTCATGCAAGGTTGTTCGAGACATTTTACCTCATACCCATTGTCACGTTTATACAGAGCATGGACTGATGAGAGCGAAACACATATCATACACTATTGCCAGCATGTCACCTTCATGTTTGCCTTTGAATCTGCATAAGGATGTTCCATCGAGACTATTGGATAGTATTTTTTTAAATTATTAACCCTCGAGTTGCTTTGTGTCAGGTTGTGTGGTAGGAAGCATTTAAAAAAGGATTTCCATTTGAGCACATGAAAGCATCGTTTTTCATCTATCTCTTATGAAGAATGCATGATTTGTTGTGAATACATTTGTTTATATTTTGGAGATTGAGATATAGTCATTCATATCATTGTTTTATTTTTGTTTTAAATTTCTATTTTTGAAAAGAGTATGTGTGTGTGATAATTATTGAGGATTTTGTTTTAAATTGGAGCAACGAGAGACAATTGGCTGTTAACCCTACGCACTCCAATAATATACATAATGCGTGAATTATTTTTATAATTTTTTTTCCTTTGGAGTATTTTGAATAAGCTTTTATGTATGTAAATGACAGAGATTTCCAGTCTACATTGGCCTTACCTAAAAATTTTTATTTTATCTTTTCTTTTTATATAGTTTCCAATTTTTTTTGTATTGCTGATTTTTTTTAAATTGTTTGAAATTAAATTGAAATCTCTGTACAATTATTTAGTTTTATGTGGGTGCTTTCAGAATGTAAGAATTATAAATATGTAAAAGTATAACAAAATATAGGTATTTACAGTGAGAACTTGCTCAAAAAATTTCTTGGTATTTTTCTTAAAATAATTTTAGTTAAAAATTTGTTTCAACTTTAATTTAATGGATGGCGGAATGCAAAGGGTTATAAGCATACACATTTTTTTTAATTTCACAAAAGAGCTATTCCTGTGTATAAATTGTTATTTGAAGATATATCTAGATGAACTGTAATAATAGATATTTTGTACTATATGATTTTTTTTAGAAATTCGTGTTTAAATATACATATCTGTACAGTTTAAAAAAATCAAGTATTTTATTTGGTTAGATTGTAAGCTAGTATATTATAACAACTAAAATCAAGTTTATTTGTAATTATTCAAATATCACAATTCATCTTATTAAATAGTATCTTCATAATCATTCTACATCATATCATGAGCATTTCTATCAATCCTACCTATAAGGCAAACAACATTCATCATTTAAAGAATGTGCATTTTATATCTTTTATTAAAAAAAATCATTCATTCGTGCTACTTCACTAGGTAGGTAGTAGGTAGCCAATATGAAATTTAAAGGTAGCTATATTATATAAATTATTATATATTATTTGAATGTTTTTCTTTACACTGTTATTTTTGTAGATGAAAGAGACTTTAGTATTTAATGCCAGAATATAAAAAATTTAAATACTTTAATACAGTGAAACCCAGATTTTATCTTTTTCTATTAACACTATATAAAAGTTAAAAAATGTAAATTGTAGGAACAGGGTAACTAATTACTATAATATTGTTTATTATAGTAATTTACAGGGTTAGGTTTTCAGGGTTTAGTGCTGGAATAATGTCAATTCCTGGGACATAGAATCAGGGTATCATTGTATTAGTTTGATTTGTTTTAATAACTTCTTTCAGTAATTGCTTAAAAATGACAGCAATCAAATCAGTCATGTGAACTTGTGTTTTAACATAAAATGAAAGTAAGAAGTATTGTTGAAATTTTTAAATGTAAAGTTGTTATATAACTTTTTGCAGCAATAAATTTAAAACTAGTGAGATCAAGTTGTCTTTTTGTTTAAACAATGATTTGTCTTGTTACTTTGTGTCTAGTGCATTTAAACATTCATCTACAGGTGCCAACCCAAAAAAAGATGCTTTAGCAATAAATGATTTTACTAAAATAAACATTACACTTAACTCAACCTTCTAGTAAAGTTCTTCTATAACTAATGTCCTTTATTTGATTAATTATGAAGTAAGGAAATAGATTTAAGGTGTCAAGTAATCTGGTCCTAGGTCAGCCTAAATTGAACTGTGTAGCTTAATTATTTTTACTTAAATAAACATTACACTTAACTCATTGTTCTTGCAAAGTTCTTCTATAATGCCTTTTATTTGATTAATTAGGGAGTAAGGAAATAGATTTAACCCTTTAACCTCACATGGTAGGAGAATTTCTCATCCCCGAAATACGAGTTTTTCTAGGCAGGAAAAATTTGGTTTGGTTTGGTTTGAATTATCGTCGCACTAGAGCTACACGAGGGCTATTGGCGACGGGCGTCGTATTTTAGAACCACAGTCAGGTGACGAGCCAACACCTGAATAGGCACCCAACGCAACCGTTAAGGGCGACATCGTACGCAGCGTTAGGACTTTGAAGGATATTTAACGTGCACTCCCTTACACGGGGTATTATTCGTCGGACATTTTTGGCTGCACGGGCCGTTTATAGGTCGACAGCTATTTTGGCGATGCCCGGACCCGAACCTGGGACCTTCCGCATGCTAAGCGAGTGCTTAACCGACTGGGCTCCCCAGCCCCCTAGGCAGGAAAAAAGCGAAATGGAATCGTCCTGTATCAAAAAATACCCAAGTGATTTTTTCGGCCGTTAGTCATCCTATGGAATCGGACCTTTTTGACTTTCTGAATAAATAACATTCTAAGTTAATTGCATGAAACAAAATTTTCATAAGGGGAGGTCTTCATATTAAAAATGTTAACAACTTTGAAATTTCCAATAGTAACACCCATATTTGATTATTTAGAAATGTTAAGCATCTTCGAAAACCCCTTAATCTTAGTTTTTGTTACATTTGGATGAATATTTAACAAGTTATTCCATCGAATCACTTGATGTCCTATGGGGGACCATCTCAAGGTTGTTGGTTTAATGATGCTTATCTTCCTTTCCAAAGCCGTATTTGTTTATCAAGTTCATATATAATCTTATACACAGTCCCCTGAAGCGCAATTAAAAAGTATTTTGTGATTTACTCAGCAAATTATGAATAAACGAAATTAAAAATTGGGATTTCGCTTAAACTTCCTGTCTTAAATATATTTCTGTAAAAATATTAAGGGGTTTCTATTCATAATTTTTTTAAAAATTAAAATAATAATTATTTTAAAATATAAAAATTGTTTTAAATACCCCAATATTGAATGCATTTTGTTTGGGTTGTTATAATTTCTTTTCAGTAAAAAATTCGTTTCATTATCTTAATTATTTATAGATTGGGATAGTTTTTTATGTGCAACTCATTTAACATTATGGCACCTAAACTGTGCACGTCTCTAACTCCCCTAATAATGCTTAAAAACTAACAAAATTTGGCATTTCGTATTAAAATACGTCATAGATTAGAAATATTTACTCAAAAAGGGGTGTTGCCATTGGAAATTTTAAAGTTAGTATCATTTTTAATATGAAGACAGCCCCTTATGCAAATTTTGTGTCATGCCATTAACTCAGAATGTTATTTTTATACAAAGTCAAAAAGGTCCGATTATATAGGATGACTAACGACCGAAATGATCACACTTTTTTTCCACAACACGCTCAATTTTTAACATACCCAACACCCCTATTTGTGAAACGAAACGGCCGAAAACGGCCTTCCCGATGTTTGCTGGTAGAGCCGTCCTGGGCCGGTTTCGAGGTTAAAGGGTTAAGGTGTCAGTGATCTAGTCCTAGGTCAGCCTAAATTGAACTTGTGTAGCTCTAATGTGACATTAATTCAGCCTTTTATTCGTATAAAAGAAGTTGTGAAGTTAACTCTGACCAATTTTGCTTCTTGAAAAAGAAATAATGAGACCATTTGAGTCTATTTGAAGTCTTATGTACTACTCATTACTTTAAAATTACGCAATATATTACAAGACCACAGTAGACAAGATATACACACAATATGTTATTAGCTTGCCTTTTTCATTTCTCAAGGGTCTTGTATGGTAACAGATCTCTATACAATTCCAATGAGGAAACCTTTGACCCTGATTTTAAAAATGTGAGTATATTACATATACTCACGAAAACTTAAAAAAAAAAAAAAAAAAAAAAAAAAAAAAAAAAAAAAACAGAAGGAAGTTATTTTGCAATAAGGTAAAATAATTAATAAGTATAATTTTAAAGATATTAATTAGTTATAATTAAAACAATTATTTTTATTTAGATATTTATATACCGGTTAGTGTTGCCATCTGTAGTTTGTGAAATTACTAAAATTGTTTTAATTATAACTAATCTCTTTACAATTATTTTTATTAATTATTTTATTGTAAAAATAACTTTATTATTTATTTTTTGGTAAGTTTTCGTAAGTGCATGTCGTATACTTTATTTAAAAACATGGTCAAAAGTTTCCCCAATGAAATTATATAGATATTTGTAACCAAACAAGACCCTCAAATGGCAGTTAGACCAGCGCAATTTAATGCGGAAAATGGGCAGGAAAACAGCAGAATCAAAAACGACGTTTTTGACCATTGTTGTAAGCATTCAATAACTACATTATATATGAAAGTATACTAAATGATTATTTGAGGATAAAAATTATATGGTCTCAATTGGTTAATCAATGTAGTGGGCGGAGCTTACCGTGTCGAACCACAAATCAACAATGAAAGCAGGAATTATGTACGTCATGTGTAACAAGCCAATTGCATGGTTAAATACTACACTCCATGCCAACCTAAGTTGGGTAAATAGAAATATACTATGGAGAAGATTCTTCCGCGGATGTAAAGATTTCCTCAAATTATTTGTGAATCCATCCAAAAAACATGTTTAAAACATTAATTTCATTTAATGCCTAACACATTTGAATATTGTTTAATAAAATTTGGCAATCTTATCAGAATGAAAAGTGTATTTTGGTTAAATTGTACTAAGATCATTTTGTATGTAAATATTACCTTAAAAGAGTTTCCAACCAAAGAACCAACCGCTCTCCCCCCCCCCTGCCCTTTTACTATTTGTTTTTGTTTTTACCCAAGTTAGGTTAGCACGTAGTGTACAATTTACCTGTTCGCGGAAATGAAACCACTTACCGATCAAATGACAAAACAATAGACGAGAAATTCAATTCACAAAAACAGCATTGTTGCTTACAATGATTAAAATATTAAGAAACGAAGTCTTAGGATAAGCAAAATTAATTGAAAATAGTTAGTAACGCTCGTTACTCTTTGAATGCACGAGTTTTATGCAAAGATTAAAGCAAAAATAACAAAAACTAATATAATAAGATTCGAATTTATAATAAGTCATAAGAGTCAAGTTTAATTAAAGTCGGCAGCTCAGGATTAAGTTTAATTAAGTAGAATTTATTTGCACTAGGGATCACAGCTTATATTTAAGTGTAGGATTTATTTGCAGTGCTAGACAAATAATTTAATCTGAGAACCCTGAGTTATCGTGGATTATTCCCTATGTTGACTTTTATTAAGGGGCCTCCCCCCCCCCCCCCCTTTTGAGTTTGTGTTTTTAAAATGTATATTTTTTATTTTTGAAGTTTTAAAAAAAGGCTAATATTTATTAAAAAGAAAAAGTTTTTTGATCTCAACTAATAAGAGAGTATTAAATATTAATTATAAATTTTGAAATGTCACTTAAACTTTTAAAACCTCTCTGTTCTACCTTCATTCAAAATAGATAAAGGTATACAAAACATTAAAATATATGATAGGATGGAGAAATTTTTCAAGTATTTTAAAAAATTATTTTCTATAAATCCATACAATAATCATTTATCGATATAAATCTTTTTATCAATCAATTGTAAACATACTTTTGATATTATGAAACTTTAAATTAATAATCGTACAATTCCACACTAAAGTTAACGAGGTTAAAAAAAGTTTTTGCATTGAAAAAATAAAACTGTTAAATCTACAAAAGTTATGAAAACTTTTTCTTAATTTAATAAGGAGAATAAAATGTATGTTCTATAAAAATATATATACTAAAAAACTCCGCACAAATGAATAATATTTAATAGTTATTTATGCAACTAGTGTGAAAAGTAACACTTTTTAAAACTAGTGGATTTTATTTCACGAGCGAGGTACGAGCGAGTGAAATAATTACACCTGTTTTATCGCACGTGTTTCATACACTATTTTTTATAATTGTGTGAAAAAAATATCATTGGTCCAAAAATATTTCACACGCATTTATGTCTTTAAATAAAATCTTTAAATAAAAGCAGATTGATAAATAGCTGGATTTTATTAATATTTTGAAATAGAAATTTTTACTTGAAATGCTGGCATCTTATGAAAAGAGTGAAAAAAGTCTTTGTTTTTTTTTCACTGCTTTTGGGTGAAAAAAAAAAAGTTTTTTTTTCACTGTTTCAAAAAGTCTCTTTGCACATGTCTGATATTGAAATTATAATGTAAATGTCGGATTTTTTTTCACGCATTTATAAAAAAATTATTTTATTTCAACAAACTTTTTGTGTTTATAGTGTCTTCTTTACCAGGTAGGTGAAAGAAAGAAAAAAAACAATCATAAGTTATTTAAGTCGACGTAAAACATCATCCACAAATAACTAAATGTAAATACGAAATGAGTATTTATGCTAAGTATTTTTCCGTGTTTCCTTCGAAATGCATGTACAATCTGGTACAATCTCTTGTTCTTGGTTGAAGTCTTGGTAGTCCAGTGAATAGAGACTCAAAAAGGGGGTTTACCATACAAAAGGTCCGGTATCGCTGATTTTTTTATATGTTGTTTGTGACCCCTAGGTAGTAATAAATGTGAGTTTTCGTCATCCTCGTTGTATTGCTTTTTCCGCCATCTTGAAAAAACGTTCGAAATTTCGCCCATTTTCCAGTTTTTGGCCTATAACTTTTTTCGTAAGCATTTTTAAATATAACTTTTCGACACAAAGTTGTAGTAAACAAAATTTTCTTCAAAATAGGTATGAAAAGTTTTTATGTACGACAACTACTTAAGGAGCTACGAATCAGCAAAAAGGGTGTAAAGTCGAGTGTTTCGAAAAAAATATTGGGTTCTAACGACTTTCTATCGCCGTAACTCACATAAAACTTCATTTTATCAATGAACAATGATTTTACAAGTCGTAGAAAATTTAATTTTCTACAAAATACACTTATCAAAAATAAGTTTCTTGTATATTCCAAGAAGAAAGGTTAAATTTACAGAAACACAAAAAAGGCTCTATTTTCACCCGACGATACACTGTTTTAGTTTTTTGAAGGTAGCTCTTTACCATTGTAATTTTTCACTATTTTTGTGAATACAAAACTAGCAGAAAATAATTTTTCCTATAAAATGGTTCTATTTTGTGTTTCTTACGATAGAATGTAACGGAGCTACGTTGTTCGAAAGACGGCGTAAAATCTTGAATTTCGCCAAAAGAGCTTTATATCACTTTATATTCTAATAATTAAAGCAAAAAACTTCATTTTAGTGGAACATAACTATTGTGGAACTTGAAGACATCATTTATTATATTAGGAAGATCTCAAAGAAATTTTAGATTCAACCAAAGAATTTTGGTATATTTTTCGAAAAGCATGAGTAGAAGCCGCTATATGTTTTGCCTAAGACACAGAAGAAAGGAGGGAAATAATTTTAGCCCCAAAGATCTTACGATATCGATGCTTTTTATAACTCGACTTCCTATAAATCGAATAATCCATTAAAGTGGCCGATCTCCTTTGACAGCAAGTTTCTGAAAATTCTATTACAACCATGACATTGAGCAATTTATTATTAATTATGAATATAAAAATAGTTTTAAGAAAGTAATCAGTACTTGTGAACAATTATAGTAAAATATGCTTCAACAATCACGCTTCCGCAAAACATATCTTTACAATTTTTTAATTTTTTCCATCGTTTAAATTTATATATGCTCAACAAACATTAATATAGGTCATGAACTAATATTGTTAGGATATATCAGATCCCAATTTTTTTATAGACAAAAGTTTGAAGCATTACATCGAAAACACATACAAGCAAGAGAGTAACAAGCATATAAATAGTTTTTAAATGTCCAATTCTTAATAGTTTTACGCGATTCTAGTTCAAAACCTTCTTCATACTGTTACTAAACAACTGCAAAAATTTGGAAGCAGTTGATAATAAAGAACTTGAGTTTTTATGTTTTTGCGTAATGCGTTTTGAAAAAAAATGCAAAAACTAGCAAAAAAAAAAAGCTTTAAAGTGCTATAACTTCAGTTCTATTAAAAACTAGAAACTAAAATGAAACAGATTTAGAGAGCTAAATGTTTATTTTATATTAAAATGCAAAAAAAAAACAAATGTTTGATATTTAGTCGATTTTTGCTGAAAAAAGGTCATCGGATACCTTAACTCGAACTTTATAGTAGAGTCTCGATACATTTCAATGCTTTTCCTAAAAAAACTGTCCCGATATTACTCGAAGTGAATATCAACCGGTCGCCAAGGAACCATTCATTAGACCACAGCCTAAATGACTTAGCCAGCAGGAAAGAGATATTTAATAATATGTATATATGGATAATAGTTAATAATAGATATTTAAGTTTTGGACACGGAACAATAAAAGAGTTCAACTATCTTGCTTTCCTCCAACATGTGCTTCTGCTTATCAACACTTGTATCGAGTATACTATCAAGTTCAAGCGTGGCTAGGCAATTAACTGAACCCTGAAGACTGGGGTTTTAAATTATTAAATAATATTTTGGAGTCAATTCAAACTTTACTCCCACCTGCTCCAGAAAAACTGCTTAATATACCATATTTTGTAATTGCAAAAAGGGTTGTAGTGCAAACTTTGGCTGTAAAAAAGTCGGATTATATTGTTCTTTAGTAGGTAACAATTGCCATGGCCAATCTTGTTTAAATGTTGATTCGAATGCAACAGATGAGGATTCTTATATAGGAGATAACCGATGCATCTTTATGTGAACTATTCCTATTAATTTTATTGAATAGAAAATTATCTAATAAAACTAATAGAAAATACTACTGAATGCACGAACTCCATTTGATAAAGACTGTTTATTTTTTGAAACCTAGTAATACTCATGAATAATCAAAAGTATATTCATCGAAGAATTTATCTGCTTATCCAAAATGTCAAAATCATATATTTTTATTGCATGTGTGTGTATGTGCAATAACTGGCTGCGATACTACGTCAGCATTCAGCAATGTTCAGAGGGGGTAAAACATCAGTATTTAAATTGGTTGAAAAACGTAATGAATGTAACGTAATGCAGTGTACAATAGAAAATTAATCATTTTCTATTATACACTTTCCCATATTTTTTTCATAGTTCAATTGGTAGATGTTCCTTAAACTATTTGTTGAAATGAAATTGAAATCTTTTATCAAATCACATGTATTTTTCATTTGAGAAATTAAACATCTTCGTTTTTTTTTAAAATGTAACTAAATTCTTTGGTATTGAATCTAAAATAACTTTTATGGCCGTACCAATATAATAAAAGATGTCTTCAAGTTCCACAATAATTATGTTCCACTAAAATGAAGTTTTTTGTTTTAATTATTGGAATTTAAAGTGATATAAAGCTCTTTTGGCGAAATTCAAGATTTTACGCCGTTTTTCGAACAACGTAGCTCCGTTACATTCTGTCGTAGGAAACACAAAATAGAACCATTTTATAGGAAAAATTATTTTCTTCTAGTTTTGTATTCACAAAAATAGTGAAAAATTACAATGGTAAAGAGCTACCTTCAAAAAACTAAAGCAGTGTATCGTCGGGTGAAAATAGAACCTTTTTTGGGGTTTCTGTAAATTTAACTTTTCTTCTTGGAATATATAAGAAACTTATTTTTGATAAGTGTATTTTATAGGAAATTAAATTTTCTACGACTTGTAAAATCATTGTTCATTGATAAAATGAAGTTTTATGTGAGTTACGGTGATAGAAAGTCGTTGGAACCCAATATTTTTTCGAAACACTCGACTTTACACCCTTTTTGCTGATTCGTAGCTCCTTAAGTAGTTGTCGTACATAAAAACTTTTCATACCTATTATGAAGAAAATTTTGTTTTCTACAACTTTGTGTCGAAAAGTTATATTTAAAAATGCTTACGAAAAAAGTTATAGGCCAAAAACTGGAAAATGGGCGAAATTTCGAACGTTTTTTCAAGATGGCGGAAAAAGCAATAGAACAAGGATGACGAAAACTCACATTTATTACTACCTAGGGGTCACAAACAACATATAAAAAAATCAGCGATACCGGACCTTTTGTATGGTAAAACTCCTTTATTCACTGGACTATGGTCCCTTTCCTCTCGTAAAATATAATTTTCAATCCTGCTATGTTTGGATTTTGGAGAACGTGACAGAACTTATCATTTTTCGAAGCAAAGAATCTTGTGTAGTGTTTCACCAAGCCTTAGCGT